>VYXC01006590.1:97550-114255 GCA_013397175.1 Platysteira castanea
AACAGTTCAAAGAAATCCAATTACTTACAACAAGTTCATTTCTCTGCAACAAGCAAACACCAATCTTCAACATTCTACATCAATCACGACTCCCCTCCTCAATCAATCATCATTGCGAAAGCCAATTCCAACACTCTGTTTTTAATAAACAGCAATCTAATTCCAGTGTTACAAAAGGAATGAGTCTGGGAGCCCAGAACACTGGCTACTGCTGGGGCACACCTGGGTGATGTCACAGGCAGAGCAGTCACTCTCACAGAACCTAGAAGGGAGCCGAGAGGCTCACAGAGCTGGGCTGACAGCGTGGTAGCACGGGACGCTGCCGCGCCACCAGTAGCTGTGCAGATCCTGGCAGCCATGCTGAGTGCTGCCGCCAGTCTGGACGATGCCGGCGCGTGCACCCCCAGTCCCAGAGCTGCCAGTCCGGGAGCCACTGCAGCACTCCTTAGTGACGTCACGGCCAGTGCTGCCGCTCCCCCAAACGCATAAGTGAGCCCGCAACAGCGCCAAGGCTCTCTGAAGCTGCGGTCTGTGTCCACCACTTAATAAAAAGTGAGCACTGTCACAAGGATGATCAAGATCAAACCCCGCTGATAACCACAAAAGGGGTCCCCTTCACAGCTACTGAATTAGCAAAATTAAAACAGGAATTTGCGCAAAATCCTTGTGAGACGGAAATGGAGTGTGTGTGGTGTGTGTCTTTAAATGGTGGTGATCAGATTCTATTAAGTGAAAAAGAGGCTGAAGGGTAATGGAGCTGTGGTGTTTTCCTCCCCACTGGAGACCGCTGGGTGCCGTGGTCTTGACTCAAAGGGCCATGTATTGGACTGGTGGCTTAGACTCCTTGGAAAGGGGGGATCCTCTGGCTATAGAAGGAACCACCGACCAGCTACTGGAGACCGTTCACAAAGCAGCTTGTCTGCAAATGATGTACCACTGTAAACTAGTCCTTTTCCAGGAATCACCCATGATGCTCTCAGCAGATGCCAAAAGAATGACTCCTTTAATTTGGGGGCTTCCTGACTCTTTGAAATTATTTGGAATTCAATTGCAGGGAAAGTTGGAGGTTTTGGCTCACTTAAAGAGGGTCATTGCTGCTCTGGTATCACCTCCTCCTCTGCTGGGGATACCACCATCCGAGGAGGCAAAGTATGGACCTGGGGGGATGTAGCTCAGGAACTGATTAATTTTGAATGGAAGTATGGTCCTGTAGAAACAACAGTAAGCCAGTCAAAGACTCATATGGCGAGACATACCTGGCACAGCCCCAGGCTGTCATCCAGGATTCCTTCCCACTCCAATCTAGGTAGAAGGGAGTGCGCACTGACCAGGCAGGTTATGTAGGCACAGGACTGTCAGAAGGGAATTCCCCAAAGGGTGATGGACACATTGGAAAGAGTGGTGACTGTATGGCCGGACAACACGTCCAATTGACCAAGTATGGGGAAATGTAATGAAAGTCCTAGCACACCCCCCTTTAACTGAACCAGGTGGAGGCAGAGGTGTGCTAGTGAAATGAAAGCATGCAAATTAAAAGCCTTGTCTGCTTTTAGTGAGTGGAAGAGTGGAGGCTGGTTTAGAAAATGTTGAGTCCAATAAAAAATCTCGAGGTGGACTGGAGAACTGTATTATTTAAAATATGGTATGAAACCACTTCAGTGATGCAACTTTTTTTTGTTTAAGGTATATGGTTGGTTTAACAGAAGTTTGACTTGTGCTCACATGCTTAGTTGATTTAATAAGATCAGGAGAAGATGGCAAGCTTTAATATGTGAGATTCATCTAAAATATTTTGCTGCTTAGTAATTTATGTGAGATGTCATTTGTTAAATAGTGAAATAATATCACCATCAGTGCCTACATTGTCAATCCACAGACGTTTGTAATTTGTATTTTCAACATAAGTAAAAGGTACACATTTTTGTCACTGTAAATCAAGGCCCTAAACAAATGTTTATTGGTGAAACTTAAAAATAGTAATTAGGAAGAAAAAAAAAGTAAGAGAAAGAATATTGTGTACTGCTTTGTTCCTTGACGCTTGCAGTTTAAGAAATTGTTGCCTGTGTAATTTCTACACCACCTTGTAAGTGTAAGCAAATGAAAATCAGAGAACAGCAAATGTGTTTGGTATACTTAGTAAGGCAATGCTATGTGGTGGTTATAATAAACTGCATACTCTGAAAACAATTGGTAGGAATTCTGGGCTCCTTATCAAAATAATATGAAAAAAGTAGAAAAGTCTGATTGTGAGAGTCAACTTTTAAATACTGAGTCTGATCAACATTGAAAATTTTCTCTACAAAATTTAGGAAGGTGTTGAATAACAGTTGTTGTTGTTGCTGTTGTTATATTTTAGAGATAAAACAGCATGCTAGACTGAAATGTAAAGCCAAACCACTAAAGACGAATTGGTGAATTTAACATACAAGTCCAGCAGACTTCCAAAGTGACTGCACAGAATATTAAATTTATACTTCAGTGTGACAATGACCAACCTAAAGTTGTTAAAAAGAGATATAGTGTGGATGTGTAAATTGCTTAGTTCTGTTGTAATATGTAAGAAATTAAAGTTATTTAAAACCCTTTTTATTTTGTCCGTCTCTCTCTCTCTTCCCCTCTTTTCCCCTCTGTATTGTTACCACCAGACAACCAGTGTTGAGCCATGGGGTTGTGTGAGAAGACAATTCACCCATTTTTTGTTTGCCTCAACTGTGGTTGTCAGGATTGCCAGAGGCATGTGGAGGAGGGAGGGGGCGAGTGCCCAAATGCCCGCCAAAAATGCCTTCCAAAAATGGGCAAGTGAAGCTGAGTTGGGGGAGGAGTTCGAGAGTTCATAAATGCAGCCAGCCGCCACACCACAAGGTCTCTTTTTGCTTTGGGTCGCTGGGGGGGTCAGCTTGGGCCCTTCTGCTCCCGCCTTCGCACCCTCCTCCCTATAGTCCTGTTTCCCTGGCNCCATGGGGTTGTGTGAGAAGACAATTCACCCATTTTTTGTTTGCCTCAACTGTGGTTGTCAGGATTGCCAGAGGCATGTGGAGGAGGGAGGGGGCGAGTGCCCAAATGCCCGCCAAAAATGCCTTCCAAAAACGGGCAAGTGAAGCTGAGTTGGGGGAGGAGTTCGAGAGCTCATAAATGCAGCCAGCCGCCACACCACAAGGTCTCTTTTTGCTTTGGGTCGCTGGGGGGGTCAGCTTGGGCCCTTCTGCTCCCGCCTTCGCACCCTCCTCCCTATAGTCCTGTTTCCCTGGCCCTGCCTGCCTGCCCGCCTTCCCGTCTGCCTCCCTGCCTGCTGGCTCGCCCTTGCACCTGTCCTGCCTAGCTGCAACGTTGCCCTGCCTCCTTGCCTGCACCCAGCTTTGCCTGCTGCCCACTGCCACCGCTTGGAGATCGCACCCAGCTTGCCAGGCAACAGGCATGCTCCATCTGCCAAACCTATGCCGATAAATAGCCAGGGTTCTGTGGTAAAGCTGTCTGCTGTCTTCTGTTCCTTTACCTGCCCCGTTCCCTTTTTTTTTACTTCTTTTTTTTCCAGTAGATGGTTTTCATATATAATATTGCCATTGTTTGTGCTTGATTTTTCGTCAGAAAAATATATCAAAAGAATCTTTCCCAGCTCCTCCTTTTTATACTGGAATGGGACAGGGCATTAAGGTGCCAAGACCACCTACCAAAGTCAACAAGAGGGATTTTATTTAACAGTCAATGAGGGGTAGAGAGCTAGAAAGGCATAGGAAAGAGGAGGCTGAGAAGCAATGAGGGGAAAGAGCTGGGATGGGGTGGTTTGGGGAAGANTTTTTACTTCTTTTTTTTTTCCAGTAGATGGTTTTCATATATAATATTGCCATTGTTTGTGCTTGATTTTGTGTCAGAAAAATATATCAAAAGAATCTTTCCCAGCTCTTCCTTTTTATACTGGAATGGGACAGGGCATTAAGGTGCCAAGACCACCTACCAAAGTCAACAAGAGGGATTTTATTTAACAGTCAATGAGGGGTAGAGAGCTAGAAAGGCATAGGAAAGAGGAGGCTGAGAAGCAATGAGGGGAAAGAGCTGGGATGGGGTGGTTTGGGGAAGAGCAGAACGGGGATGAGGCGGGGAAGAGATCAAATAGAAGAGAGGCTAGGAAGCTTGGCTCCAGCAGCTTCCTGTTGGTCCTTTGTCACCCTGTGCTTCTCTGTGCTGGGGGTCCCGGTAGTTCTGGTGGAGGTGAGAACCCAGGTTGTTCTTCTGGGTTTAACACCTTTCTCCAGTCCATCTTGTGGGTATCCAGGGAAGCGTTTTCCTATTTGCCATGTGTCAGGAGGATGGGATGAAATGCCTTCATTTGCCTGCAATGCTGAGGCCCAAGGAACATTTTTCAGCTCCTAATGCAGTCTAGGGGCAGGGCCAGGACGCCCCCTGACAATGCAGCCTGGGCATGAAGTCAGCTTCTGTGGGATCCTACAAGGCAGAGCTCTAATCCTTCCTCAGGTGGCTCTCCCTGACCACGCTGCCTTGCTGTTGCCTTGGGGGTGAGGGGCTGGGGCCGGCAGCGAACTACCTTTGGCAACTTGTTGCCTTGGGCAACATCCATCCATCCATCCATGCATCAAGTGTTTGTCTCCCTGTGCCGTTGTCTCCGGGAGCTGCCGTTAGCCCTGGGAGTAGGGCATCATCCGGATGAGCCGGCATCTTTGGGGATGGTCCTGGTGCTAGCAGCTGGGCTAACTCCTCTGGCTGCCTTCTGAGGCAGCTAAAGGAGAACAGCCCTCGCAGAGCTTGCCGAGCCGTCTTGACGATGGAGTGCCATCACCGTGGGGAGGAGGGCTGCGGGACGGCTGTGCTGCCAGTGGGGGAAGCAGGGACACTGGGTGCCAGGGGCTGGGCAGGCAGCGGGCAAGCCCCTGCCTGTGCCCCAGTCCCGCAGGGCTTTTCCTTTTCCTCACTGCATGCTGCAACAGCCTCGCCTGCAGGATCAGCAGGCAAGGGGCCAACCGCAAATATCTTTGTGTCTTGGGGCAGTGCCATGAGGAGAGGCTCACTGTGCCCCTCATCACAGGGATGGCTTTCTTTGTCCAGGGACATCTCCAAACAGGGCTCCATGTGTCTGGTCATCCTCTTCCTCCACCTGCTCTGTCTGGATCTGCAGAAGGTGCTTCCAAGCATCCTCAGTCTCCATGCAGAGCAGCTTGTGATGTGTAGCTTCCTGGAGTGGCTGATGAGTTGCCCTCTCCTCACAGGGGCCTCTAGATGAAGGAGAAGCTGAGAAGCCAGAGGTTTCCTCAAGGTCTGATGTGGGGAAAAGCTCACTGTGCCTCTCTCCTGCTGCTTCTCTGTCAGGGAGCTTTTCTTCCTCCCAGTTTTCCAGTAACTCCCTGACGAGAGCGTTGCAAGACAGCAAGTCACCAGAGACAGGGCACAGGTTGGCCAACAACTGGTCAAGAGACACAAGCTCTGAGTAGCTTTGTGTCTCTCCTGCGGCGTCTTCAGTCATACTGCAAGTGCTGTGCAGCACTGAGGGGCCTGCAGCTGGCTCCAGGGTGGGACTTGATGCATCCCTGAGGACGCAGCTGGATGTCATGGGGCTTTCTTCATTGCCCATGGAGGAGATGAGGGCTCTAAATATCTCTTCATAGACTTTGTCTTCCAGCTCCTCCAGCTGCTCTCTCTTTTTATGCAGAAGATGCATCAAAGCATCCTCATCCTCTGGGCACAGCCATTTTCGACGTGCAGTTTGCTCAGCTGGCTGATGCGTTCCCTCTGCCTCTTTGGGGACATTTAACCACTTCGGGGGGCTCGAGGTGGACTTGATGGACCTGTTCTCTCACAGATATGAGGCGAGGCCACTAAACAGGTCACTGCAGGTGTTGCCACCATGCCTCTCCTGCACCTTGACGAGCTCCTCTGTATCAGAGTGCCCCAGATGCTTCCAAGCCAGCTGGGTCCCAGTGCAGAGTGACACTTTGCATGCAGGTTACACCAGTGGCAGGTGATGGCCCTGCCTTTACGCACACACATGCCAGAGCCCATCCGCTCTCCCTGCCAGGGAAGGTTTTTCCCAGGCAGTGCCAGCAGCCAGAGTGCCCCTTGGTGAAGGTGGCACAAACTCTTGGTGGCCACTGGCAACAGGGCCCACAGCACCTGCTGTGCCTCTGGGAGAAGACCCAGGGATGGGCGTGATGGTCATCCAGGTGACCTGCAGTGCCTGCTGTGGCTGCCTGTGGGTCACCTGTGGGAAGCTGGAGGAGGCACAGGATGGAGGCGACTCTGCGGGCACAGTGTCCCCCATGTGCTGGCCAGCCTGGCCCATGACCCAAGGCAGATGCTGGCCACAGCAGCCAGGCTGGGCTGGGTTCCTCACTGGCCTTGCTGCCTCTGGGGCATTGCTGTGCCTGGCCCATCCCAGCACTGGCCCCTGAGCAGAGCAAGGCCTGGTGCCAGGCCTGGCTGTCTCTGCCCCAGGGTGCCACTGCAGCCTCTCCCTCCATCCACACCCCTCACCTGTTGCTGCTTGTACAGTAGTGGCTGCCCCTCCTGGGGCTGCCCGTGGGCATTTGCCTCCTACTGCTTTGACATCTTGAAGGTGCTTTGCCAGACACTGGCCATGAGCACCCAGAGAAGCTGCTGCCTCCTCAGAGAGCTGCTCTCCTAGGAGTGGCAACTGCAGGGATTTGGAGCCCCCGGGGTCACGACACAGACCCACGCTGCAATGGCCTCTGGGCACGATGCCACCGCGGGTGACAAAGGCCTGGTGGGCATGGCTGCCCCTTGTCCCAGAGGCCTGGCAGTTTCCATAGTCCCTGGTCCCAAAGGCCTTTTTTACGGCCTTTGCCCCTCAACTTTGTCTACGCTTGTTCCTCTCCCAATGACCTGCAGCTCTCTCTTGTCCCACCTTGTGTGTTCCTTCTCTAAACATCCCCAAACAAGCCCTGTGCTGGGCCAAAGTGCTTTACCCACCCAGCCCACTATGTGTCTGAGTCCTTGGCCCCAAACTCAGGTAGAAAGATCATCAGGAAGTCAAAAAATCTGTTTGAATTTAATCTGGCTACCACTGTAAAAGACAATAAAAAGTCTTTGTTTAAAAAAATTAGGAACACAGGAGCACTAAGGAAAATATCCCTTCTTTAATCGATGAGGGGCTGAGGGGAATATAGGCACAATGGATGAGGAAAAGGCTGAGGTTCAGAATTCTTTCTTTTCCTCCGTCTCCTCCAACAGTCAGTTGGGTTATCTGGAGGACAAGCAGCACCCTGAGCTGGCACACAGGGACTGGGAGCAGACCAGACCCCCTGCAATCCTGAAGGAATTTGTTAGTGGCCTACAGAGCCACTTAGACACGGACAAGTCTCTGGGTCTGGCCCGGAGCTCCCTAGGGGTGCTGAGGGAGCCGGCAGAAGACCTCACTAAGGCCCTTTCCCATTCTTTTATTATTATCTTTCCTGGCCAGTCGGGGAGGTGCCTGATGACTGGAGGTGACAGAGTGACACCCATGCCCAAGAAGGGCCAGAGGGAGGATGTGGAGAACTGCAGACATGTCAGCCTGACCTTGGGGCCCAGCAAGGTTCCGGAGCAGATCGTCCTGAGTGGGATCACACTGTGCATAGAGGACAACTGAGGGATTAGGCCCAGTCAGCGTGGGTTTAGGAAAGGCAGGTCCTGCGTGAGCAACCTGATATCCTTTCAGGAGTGCATGAGGGAAAAGCAGTGGTTGGAGTCTCCCTGGGCTTGAGCAAAGCCTTTGACTCCATCTCCCACAGCACAGTCCTGGAAAAGCCATCAGCCCAGAGCTTGGGCAGATGCACATTTTGCTTGCTTAAGAATTGTTGAGATGGCCAGGTCCAGAGAGTGGTAGAATGGTGCTGCATTCAGGTGGTGTCTGGTCACTAGTGGTGTCCTCTGGGCCCAGTCCTGTTCAGTATCTGTTCTGCTGATGTGGCCAAGGGCATTGAGGGTACCCTCAGTAGTAAATTTTTGACATCACCAAGGTGGGTGGGGGTGTCGATGCCCTGCAGGGTAGGAAGGCTCTGCAGGGGGATGTGGACAGGCTAGCTGGATGGTGTGAGGCCAGCAGGATGAGATTCAAGAAGAGCAATGGCTGGGTCCTGTTCTTGTGTCCCAAGAAGGCCCTGCAGTGCTACAGGCTGGGGGCAGAGTGGCTGGAGAGCTGCCCGGCGGGAAAGGCCCTGGGGGTGCTGACCGACAGTGGCCGAACTTGAGCTGGCATGTGCCCAGGAGGGGAAGGAGGCCAGTGGCCTACCAGCCTTCTGTGTCCGCAACAGTGTGGCCAGCAGGACCAAGGTGGTGATTGTTCCTCTTGTGGCACTGGGGTGGCCAAACCTCAAGTGCTGTGCGCAGATATGTGCCCCTGTTCAGATGCAATTAGCGAGAGATGCCTCTGTGCACATGTGAGAAGCCAATTCAGCCATTTTTAGATTGCCTCAACTCTGGTTGTCAGGATTGTCAGAAGCATGTGGAGGAGGGGTGGGAGCAAGTGCTCAGATGCTCCGCCAAAAATGCCCACCAAAAACGGACCCATGAAGCCAAGTTGGGGCAGGAGTTTGGGAGCCCATAAAGGCAGCCAGGCACCACACCACAAGGTCTTTTTTCGCTTGGGTCACTGGGGGGGTCAGCTTGGGCCCTTCTGCTCCTGTTTTTGTGCTCTCTTCCCTGTAGTCCTGTTTCCCTGCCTGCCCGCCTGCCTGCTTTCCTGCCACCACTTGGAGATCACGCCCAGCTCTCCACGGAGACTATGCAAGCGCACCATGATTCGCAACACGCATGGTCCAGCTGCCAAATCGATGCCGATAAATAGCCAGGCTTCCGTGGTAAAGCTGTCCCTGTCTTCTGTTCCTTCCCCCTGCCCCTTTCTCTTTTCTTCTTTTTTTTCAATAAACAGTTTTCAGCTACAATATTGCCATTGTTTGTGCTTGATTTTTTGTCAGAAAAACCTATCAAAAGAATCCTTCCTGGCTCCTCCTTTTTATAGTGGAATGGGAGACTGAGATTTTTTCAAGATGGCTGCAGCCCACAACAAAAGCAAAGACTGTGATATAGGATACAAGACCATATAAATGTTGCTGTTAATGCCTGAAAAATAGTGCATGAGACACTGGAAGGCAAAAATAACTTGTAACTAGAACAGTTAAAGTGTTTTATCTGATATTCAATGAATGATTGACTAAAGTTCATTCACAAGCTAAAGCCAGCTGTGGAGTGTATATCATAACTGGGAAAGATTATTGGGGGAGCACAGTGTTTTGCTTTGCCCACTAATTAGTAATGTTAAAAAAAAATAGGAAACAAACATATCAAATTAATCAGGAGACTGAGTTAATCAGGAACTCATGGAACTGTGTGGCAAGGACCAGTATGAATCAAAAAAATATTCTGGAATAATGCTAGGCATTAGAAAATGAGGGCATTGCAGGACTATATATCAAGGTTTGCAATCATCAGTGAACATGTGATGGGAGCTCTTTTACCAGCTGAAGCCCTGAGAGGAGTAACCAGCCTGAAAAATATTCTCTGGAGTTATTGCAATGTATTTTGTTGTACATGAATTCACACATCACCAGAGTAGAGCAAAATAGTTTATTCATTTATTTACTGAAATCAGCGAGGATGATCAGGATACAGTTTCTGTAGTGCACAAGAAATCTTTCTTTCCATAGTCAATCCTGAGGCAGTTTATTGATCACAGTTGCATCAAGAAATAGGAGAGAGAGCACAGAGTTTGCTTAAAGGATGATGAATTTCTTCATCCCTTTGCTTCAAGGGCATCTCCTGGAGAAGCCCATTTTATTACCTCAGTCGAATAAGTAGTTCATGACTGCAAGTTTTTTGTACAGTTGCAGAATGTATCCATGCTAGACAATATCAACCCTGTAAATGTATTAAACTTAAAAGTTTTAGTGTCCTTACTCTTGTAACTCAAATGGCTTTGTTATGTTTGTGGACTGCTTGGATGATGGCAATCCACAATTACTGTCGCCTACAATGTAGAAAGTTACAGGTCTTTAAAATTTCCTTTTCTTATGCAAAGTTTACCAAGTAACCTTTAGTTATCTTGCATGTCAGAAGATAATTTTTTTCTAGGGTAATAAGAGTTTAGGGTCTCAAGGGTAATGTTTCTGTCCAGGTGGTATTTTGGTACAAGGAAAGTCTCTAATCACATTATATGGTTGCGGGTTGTGTGGTTCTTGTCACAAGATGTCCTGACCAGGCTTTTCCACTGAGCAAGAGAGCTGCTCTGCAGTATGTAAAGGACTAAGTGATAGAAAATATCTTAGAATAACTCCTCCTAGATTGTCACAATATTTTTAAAAATAAATGACCATTTTTGTTGGATTTTTATTCTCTCCCTCTTTTCTCTTTTTTCCACTTAGTATTTTCATTTTCCTATTTTCATTTTTTAATTCTCGACTTCTCTAAGACAAAATTTCTGAACTTCAGAGGGAATTATTATTGTTGCAGTTACTGCAAAAGTGAACGCATTAAATAGGAAAACTATTAATCAAACTCCAAAATTTGTTATCATAAATTTTCATTAATTTAGGAATTAAGAGTAAGAATTACAGCTGAAGTGCTTTATTTTATCACCCCTGCCCAAGGGACAGTTTATAGACAGGTTATATCTTAGTGAACATATGACTCCAGTCCTTTAAGGGTGATGATTAGCAGGTGATTCCTGGCCTAAGAGGAGATAAAATTTTAACTATCCTGTATACTGACCTGATGAACTACTGGCTCAGGGTGAATGTTTCCTGACAGCTTTTCATGTTATGTCAAAGCTAGGTAGCTCACTTCCACCACAAAGAATGAAATGTTTCAATTCAGAGATATCAAAATTTTTGATTGAAAATGATATAAATTCTATTTAACATCTCACAAAACCAAAACTGGTTCAGGCTCAGCTCTCACTACGACGGCCTATAGTTCCACAGGAAAGGAAAAAAAACATTTAAGATGCTATTATAAGGAGAGATTAGTAAAGATGAAAATTCATAAATAAATGCTAACAATTGTAATTTTATTTTGTGACTCACAAAATATATAAGTATAAATATGAACTCATAAAGTATATAAGTATATATATATAAAATATAAAATAGGTAGGAAGCCGAACCACAGAGTTAAATTTTTCTGTTATTTCGTGATATTTTTCATAGGGTTTTTTTTAATTGAAATATAGCTTATAAAAAATATAATGGGTTCAGAAAAGCATCTCTGAATTTGCAAAAGAGGCTAGATGGAAACTCAATTCAGTACTTCTGAGTTTGTGTCATTCTTGCCAGGTAAGTGAAACCTTTTTTGAGACCCCTTGTTTACTGGAAGAATGAGAACCTGGAGTACCTTTGTCTTGAGGGAACTCTTGTGCCAGGTAATTTTTTACATTGACCATGTTCTGCATTGCACAGATTAGATAAATAATCATCCCTCCCGGACAGGATTTTCCATTTAGGGAAGAAAAAGCATAATTTTTTTAAATGTTTCTTTCTAGATTTCATAAATTATAAAACTCTTCATTATCGCCAACTGTAATAAAAAAAAAAATTGAACACTTTTCATAATTACCATTTTCATTTCAGTCAAAACTACTCATCAATTCAAATCATGTTTGGTTTATCCTTAACTGCATTTTTCCAATTACTAACAACTCACTGAAAAAAAGTTCATTTAGTTTTAAAATCAAACACTATTTCTAAAATATGTTTTAAATATATGTAACCAGATGTATATGCAGGTGTGCAGACATTCAATAGCAGTCTGCAATCAGTTGTGCAGTAAGGAGCTGCATTGGAGGGACACAGTAATACCATCTGTGAGGCTGTTGTACTTCAGACTGTACATCTAAGAAGCTTTAGAAGTCATGAACTTTTTTTCTCCTGCATCTTTTAAGCTTCATGGCTTTTGTCTTGCAGTTGCCCTAATGTCACAAAAAAGCATGTGCAGAGTAGGTTTGCATGGTAAACACTGTTTTGTGATAGCAGAAAGGATTCTTTCTGATAATGTGAAGTTATTATGAAGATTAATGATAAAAATAGTACCATAAAGTTGATGTAATAATTTCAATCAACCCTCAGATCTCTCAGTTCCTGAAGTCTCACTTCCGGTGAACAGCCTTCCCTAGAGGATTCCCATAGTAATAATATTGCTTTCATTATTATTTGTGGGTCATAAACACTTAATATATTCCTGGACTATAGTCTATTCTAATTCTGAAGCCTCCATTTACAAACTTTTTACTTTAATTGAAAAAGACCACAAATAATACAGTAGAAAATTGTTATTTTTCAGTATCTGGAAGTTAAAAATAAGCATGGAGAGACAAACACAGACAAATAATTTGTGGATACTTAGACATCTTAGAAATGTGGTTAAGATGGGGAAAGTGAGATGGAGAGGGTCTTTTTCTATCCAACTCAGATAGCGATTTATTGATTTTTTTTCCCTTTTCCTCTTCTTGCTTAATTTTTTCCTTTCCCATTTGTCAAGTGCGCATTCCAAATGTCAGTTGGAAATCTGCAATGTTTGTTTGAGATTAGTCTGTGCTAAGAAATGTGAATACTGAATTATCTTCTTAGTACGTTGGAATTTGAAGTTTAGAGAAAGTGATATAATACTCATGTACTGTCCATCACGCTAAGTAAACTTAGCACATAATCTTTCTCATGAAACATTCCTTTTTATGCAGGAGCATGTACAGTGACTGCTGGAGAGCCACGTTTGTTTTAACAGTGTGGGCTTTTTTTGCTTTCAGCTGGGGAACAATTGGTTCTAGCAGTTTCTAAATTTATTTTCATAAATATAAAGCAAAGCAATTGATTTCTTAACATACTTCTCAAGATATACTATAACTTTAGGAATAGCTATTAAGTGCTCAGTCCATCACCTTTCCTTGTTTGCATGCTTATTTATTTTTGCTTAGGATCCTGAATGTTTATAAGGCTTATTTAGAAACATGCAACAAAAATATTATCTTGCCTCCCTTCTAGTGGTTTTGGACACTTAATGAAAGTTTAATATCACAGTATGATAGGAGAGTTCAAGCCAGAAGGGACCCCAGGATGTTATGTGCCCAAATTCCTACACAAGGAAAGTCAGCTGAGAGATCAGATCAAATTGCTCAAGGTTTTATCCAGTTGTGTCTTGAAGACTTCCAAAGATGGAGATGGCACAGCTTCTCTGGGCAACCCGTTCCAGTGTTTGACTGTTCTCATACCAAAAAAAATATTTCCTTACACTCAGTCTAAACCTTTCTTTTTTCAATTTTTATCTATTTTCTTTCTTCCTCCCACTGTGAAGATTCTGCTTCCACCTTCTAAGCATCCTCCTCATCCTCCTCAACCTCTTAGCTGGCACGTGCTACGAGTTGACTCTAAAGTTGTTTCTTCTTCAGGCTAAACAAATCCCCTCTCTTTATCCTCTCTACACAGGATAGGTGCTCCTTTCGAATTGTTAAGAATTTACTGCTATATCCACAACTTTCTGAAACTGAGAGGATGGTCTTGCAAACCCATTAGCCAGCTCTCTAAGGACCACTAGAAGCAGCACACCTGGACTTGTGCTCAACCTACTCTGAACTAGTGCAGTGGCAGAAAGTTTTCCTCTTACCCTTGACAGACAGTTATATCAAGCTTATTTTCAACCAGCTTCATATCCTTCAACTGAGTAATGACTTCTGGTTTTCCCCATTAGTATCAGAATGTACCTGCTTTTCATGGGTGTCTAGAATGGTGTAAAAGATGTAGTTATTATTGACAACTATCCCTTTTCCTTGTTAGATATATGCTTTATACTCAGAAAAAGGTTTGGTTTTTGAGGAAAAGATTAATAGAAAATTATTTTTACTTTATTTAGTTTTAGGTACACAGTTGTGTTTCATTATTTTAAAAATTCATTCTTTCAGGTTGCTCACTGTTGCACTCATTCTCTTTTCAAAAAAATGTAATAATGAAATTCCGAAGTACTTTAATAGAATTGAAATGAGGACAATAAAAAGACTGACAATATCTCTACTCAGTTGTGACTTATGCTATCTCCTTTGGTTAGATATACAATGCAAATTATTATAACAATGCAATTGTTAATTATTAAGTATTTTAAAACTTGGATTGTGTTTAGATATTAAATTGCCAATTCTGAAAAGGAAAATACAGAAAATTAGCTACATATTTTAATTTCCAAACTTGGAAAATCATTCTCTTTCTTTTTTTAAAATTTATTTTTATTTTTAATTAACGTTTTTGAAGTCCTTGTGTTGAAGCTAGGTAACGTACTCTGTGCTACTTATTTATTTAAGAGAAAGCTTTCAGTAGAAATGGATAGGACAAGAGCTTAAATGTTTCTTACTAAGACTGAAATCTCTAGTGAAACAAGATAAGTGCTCTCGAACCTGATAAACTCCTCTGTGGATGAGAAGAAAGGACTTTGGCTTCCCTTTTTAAAAACTCCTCATGCTTCCAATCTACTTCTTTAACAAACTTAGACAAGTAAAGAGTGACACAAAGTACATCAGAATGATGATAACATGCAAGCAACATCTTTAATTGGCCTCTTATGGTCCACTAATTATTTGGAATAGACATAGATGGTAGAAATGAATGCTGAGGCATTACTTCATCTGTAAAGAAGCATTTTCTAGAACACTTATTAGTGGAAAGTAGATGTTTTCTTTGTGGGAATGCCCCTGGGGCAAGAGGAAGCCTGTAAAACTCTATGGCCACCTGCTGAATTTCTGCAACCACCCCACTATCATTACAAAATGTGTCACAGCCTTCAGAGTTGTCAATGTCCAGAAACCACCCCAGATGGATATGTGCTTTATGGTGGTGTACACACAATTTTGTCTAATTAAAGGAAGGGCACCCTTCTCTTGGCTTCTGCAATATTTCTTACAAATATATTATATTAGTTATATATATATATACAAGTTATATTATGACTTCATAAGTAAAAGGCCTTACTGTACTTCCTCTTCAGAGGGACAGCTTCAGTAGATGTCTAAAAAATTTCCTTTGTTCAGTCTTGAAAGTACTTTGGGGTGTAATTCACCTTCAGAAATTTCTCTTTGGGCTTATAAATTCTACAGTTAAGTGAGATGTTGATGAATCATTTCTTTAGTTTGTTGGACAGATGAAATATGATTCAGGAACTAGAGGAGTCTCTGTCTGTTGACCTTTGATACTCTCTCTATTCCATTGTTCTGCAAGTATTTGTAGTCCAGTATTTATAGGAAACTATGCTGACTTGGTACTGTAATGCTTTTATTTTTTGTGTCAAATTTCAGCTGAGAACATTAGTATTACCATCTAAGCAGCAATATTAATCATTACATGCACTTCTCCATAATTTTCTTTAATAAATCTTGTTAATAATTAATGTCATTCTTTTGATAACTCCAAGATAAGCTAGGAAAGATTTAATAACTTTTCTCCAAATGACCTACCAAGGTCTCAAAATCTATTATAATAATTAATGTTTGGCTGTGAAGTTGAACATGTTTCACATAATTTTTTAATGTGTGCTTCTGATAAATACTGTTTACAATACCAGTGACTAATCAATGTTATAACTACATGTCCATATATATAAAGGAGAAACACCCCAAGTGAATTTAAATTTTGCTATTATTGGAGCTAGACAAGAGAAACTGTGAGCTGCATACGAGGTAAAGGGCAAGAATGGTCAGTTAAACTACCTCTGAAGCAAAACTGACACATTCACAGTGATGTATTTGCACCTCTAGGGCTGCAGTTTCACCATTATGATGATATAGGATGAACTCTAGGGCTGAGTTCATAGAAATGCATGGATGTGATGTGGTTTTCCAAACAGAGCTTCTTTTAGTGATGCTGCTCATCATGTTGCTAATATAATTATCTTTTGAGAAGGACTCCTAACCCAGCTTTATTTAGTTGTGCCAGCCCAAAAAAGGTAATCCCTTAATCTAATCTTCATTGTAGATTCAAAAATATCTAGATAGAAATATATCCCCCTTCATATCAAGGGTAAAATTAGTTATATCACTTACGTAATTTCTCAGTGTAGAAACATTCTGGAAAATAAATAATATATATGACAAATACCATTAAAAAATGTTCTCCATTCTGTGGAGGTGTCCCCCTGGGGGATGGGCCCTGGAGTTGAGGCATGGTTACACGGGGTTTCCAGGCTCCCTGATGTTATCCTGGTTGTTAGTGGTTATAGGTGTTTTCCTCGCCCCAAGAACTGTGGTTGTCCCATGATTCCTGGGTCTTTGGTGGTCAGTCCGTGCCTGACCTGGTGGCCATGGGGCCGGTCTGGGCCTTACCTGGCTGCCATGCGGTCAGAGGAATAAAACATCCATGAATATCTATCTATCAAAAATATTGTTCCTGCCTTCAGGGAGGGTTGCAGACTTTCCCTGCTGCAACACCACTCCAGTATGAAAATTTTGAATGTAAGCAGCCTTAAAATGTATATGAATATTTATTATTTTGTTAAAGAACTGCGATTTTCTTTAGATATTTTGCATTGTGTTAGTCTTCCGCGTGCAGAGGTAAGAACTGCTTTTATGATAGAATATTCCTCATAATTTTCCTGTGATTGAGCTTCCAGTATTAAATTTGAATCTTTGCTCTTTATTTCATAAAATAAAATAAAATAAAATAAAATAAAATAAAATAAAATAAAATAAAATAAAATAAAATAAAATAAAATAAAATAAAATAAAATAAAATAAAAT
>VYXC01006590.1:116925-137739 GCA_013397175.1 Platysteira castanea
ATTTATTTATTTATTTATTTATTTAATGTTACCTATTCCTTTTCTTTATCATATCATTTTCTGCTACTTTTTTACTTTATGACTCAGAAGTCCCATGCAAAGTTGATCAAATACAAAATCAAATAAGATTATCAATCCTTTTGGGATGGTAAATTTTCCCTTACTATAATGATTCTGTGTTGAGCTTTTAGAAGTGTCTTATTTGAAAGTAATTCACAATGGATATTTGGAACAATAGTGCAGAGAATTAAAAGATTTTGTGGCAAACATATAAATGGCCACTATCCTTTTTGGGAAAAGCTTAGCATCTTTCCTAGTATTCTGAAAAATATAACTGCTAGCAGCGAAGCATATTATCAAGCACAGAATGCAAGAGTATGGTTGCACTTTATATGGAGAACACGGTGTAAGCCAGCTGCATCATGTATGACCAGGTACAATAGAAAGATAGAGTAAAAAAGCAGATTTTTAATCTTATTTAAGGAATACTACAACCTGAAATTCTGCTTTCTCTTTGGGGTCAAATACAGATCATTGTGCATCTGAGTCATGCTTACTGTTAACTCGTGTTCATTCCTCCTACTCATATCCCTTTGCTTCCTGAAATATTCACTTGTTTCACGGTGTTAAAGGTTTGTAATGTGACATTCTGTCCTTTCTTCCACTCTACTGATGTGTCATGGTATTGTGAGAACAAAGACAGAACTGGCTGCTGAAACCTTTTCTTCATTAAATTCAGTCTATTTCAGCAAACTTCTGATCAAAGCATCTGGGTAAAGTAAGAATCAAATTTATAACAACAGTTTATTTTTTGGACTGATGCAGGATGTGTATCAGCTGTTGGAGTGCACCTTCTAAGTTACCCTGAAGTCAGAAAATGTGTTGTCTTGTACCAGCAAAGGAAAAGGACAAAGATTGGTAGTTGTAAGTATATCTTAATTTTAGCAGAAAGCACTCAGCAGTCAGTGTCTGAGAAGCTGCTAACTTAGTTACTGAGGGCTTTATCCAACATATTTGCATACTGCATTTTTGGGGAGTTTATGCCTTCTTTTGTTCTGGACTAGTTCCACTGAGTCTTTGTTGGGCTGACCTGAATCAAGACACAGAAGTGTACTCAGTTTCTGTGTGGCAAGGTGTCTTGGGGTGACTTTATGATGTTGTATCCCCTATCGCCACTCTATGCCCATATGAATCCTGTGCTTTCCAGTTTTGTGTTCAAGGACACGGAGATAGTTGCTGCTTCTGTAGAGAGGAGGAAAGCACCTTCCTGCTTTTCAGCCAGTTTTAGGCTCTGTTTTCTCCAGAGAGAGACGGTGAGTTGAACTTTCTTTTCCCTGGGACTTTGGCTTCTTCTTCTTTTCTTCTGGAACTGTGCAACAACACCAAAACATCATCTGGGAGACCTGGAGGGGCCTACACTGAAAACCCAGCTCCAAAGAGGAGAGAGAGAGACCACACTCACAGAAGGACTCTAAAATCGGTTCCCAGGTTTCTCTCCACAGTGAGTGGTTTTATTATTTAACATTATTATTCTTTTCCTGTGTGTTTGTTAAATAAATATTTTTTTCCCTTTCACTTTCCTCTGAGGAATATTTCTTTCCCGAATCTGTTGGGGGAAGGGTGGCTGTAATCTGCCTTCTAAGAGAGGACATTTAAATTTGGACGTTCCTCTGAATTTTGTCTCAAACCGGGACACAAGGCAATGCCATGTGTCTCTGAGCCAATGAAGAGGGTGCTGGGGCAGGACTTTTTCCAGGTAACTTCATTATATTCTTATGTTTACTTTCAGCTGAAATTAAATATTAAAATATGTCTTCAGAATTATGTTTCCTGCCCTACTAGAGTGGAAAGTGTACTGTGAATATAAAATATTAAATCTGTACTGTTTATTTGTGGGTAGGAGGTCAGAAGAAAAAGAAAAGAGTATAGTATTTAAGAAACTTTTCTGTTTTAAATACATTTTTGCAATGGAAGGAGATAATAAGGTGGCATTTACCTTTCCTTATAGAAAGAGGTATTATATAATAAACACTTTTTTTCTTCCCAGTTCTCACTGGAAATTAGTGTGCAACTGTATGGGATTTAAAGTTATTTAAATTAATCTATTCTTAATGTAAAGACCTGTACATTGAAATAGATGTAACACAGGCATAGAGGAAGAGGTAATCACCATAGGTTTCCAAGATTAGCATATCTCTCAAGGTAAACTGATTTTAAATTCCCATAGCTCTGTAATCAAGATTAAATCAAGATTTTTTTTTAAGGTACCTGAGTATTTGAAGGTCCAGAAAAGTTTTTCCATCTTATGTGTGAATAAGAAANTGAATATAAAATATTAAATCTGTGCTGTTTATTTGTGGGTAGGAGGTCAGAAGAAAAAGAAAAGAGTATAGTATTTAAGAAACTTTTCTGTTTTAAATACATTTTTGCAATGGAAGGAGATAATAAGGTGGCATTTACCTTTCCTTATAGAAAGAGGTATTATATAATAAACACTTTTTTTCTTCCCAGTTCTCACTGGAAATTAGTGTGCAACTGTATGGGATTTAAAGTTATTTAAATTAATCTATTCTTAATGTAAAGACCTGTACATTGAAATAGATGTAACACAGGCATAGAGGAAGAGGTAATCACCATAGGTTTCCAAGATTAGCATATCTCTCAAGGTAAACTGATTTTAAATTCCCATAGCTCTGTAATCAAGATTAAATCAAGATTTTTTTTTAAGGTACCTGAGTATTTGAAGGTCCAGAAAAGTTTTTCCATCTTATGTGTGAATAAGAAATAAAATATTGTTTAATTTTATCATTGGATTATAGTCTTATAGTTTAATAAAGTTATTAAATGCTAGTTCATCATTACAATAAGCAGCACTGTTTTCAAAGTAGTTCTAGACCATTGTTGAACTACAGTAATTTTAATGTTATGTAATTACCTGTAATAGAAATTTATATTTTCTTTAATATCATATCAGAACTTACTACTACACTATTATTTTTTTATACTTAAAGTTGGAACACTGCTTTTACAGATTTTGAAATACCTAATTCCTCCAGAGATGAGAATGACATAAAGGAAATATTACAAAGAAATAAAATTCAGAAATCACTCTGAAAATGAGCTATATGTTAAAGTTATTTTAAAACTTACTTTAAAAAGGGAAGACAGTGATATTTATCTATTTATCACTAAAACTGTGCTTTCACTTCTGCTTTTATATCAGGATGATCAACGTTAGTAATTTCATTGTAAATCTCAAATAGAGATTTTTCATTATGGCAATGGAAGCCCAGTTCTGGGAAGCAAGCAGTATGGGAATATAATGTGGAACTTGAATTATTTGTGATAAATTTCCTATGCTCCATCACCCCTAGAATGTTATAGTCACTTAGATACTGTGCACTTGCAGCATCAGTGGAAAAACCCACCCACTTTAGAAGATCCCTGTCCTTTGTTGGGAGTCTCATCTCTTGGTTTCATACATTGACTTTTGCAATTAAATGAGGAAAGATTTTAATGTGTAATTCACAATGACCTATTTTGTTCTTCTGTTGTTGTAGTTTTAATGAGCTGTAATTAGTTCTGTCACTAATCAAGTTTGAATCAAATTTGAAATAAAAAAAGAAAGGGATTGGCCCAATATTTTATGGAAAGGAATGGAGAGAAGATGTTTTCCAATTGGTCAGGTCTTGTGGCACTGGTTAAGGAAATGTAGACTCAAGTTCAGACTGCTGTTATTCAGGTTGCAGAATAAGGATCAAAAAAGCATCTTCTCTAAAGGACTACCACAGTCATTTACTAAGTAGAGGTGCTCCATTATTCCTCCTCTATCTTTTCTTGGATCCAAAATTGCTGAATGTCCTGGTTTGAGACAAATTCGGAGGAACGTCTGAGTTTGAAGTCCTCTCTTAGAAGGCAGGTTACAGCCACCCCTCCCCCACCAGGTTCGGGAAAGAAATGTTCCTCAGGGGAAAGTGAAAGGGAAAAAAACCTATTGATTTAACAAAAACATGGAAATAGAATAATAATGCTAAATAATAAAACCTCTCGGTGTGGAGAGAAACCTGGGAAGATTTTAGAGTCCTTAGGTGGGTGTGGTCTCTCCTCTTCGGAGCTGGGTCAGCCTGGGCCCACGTTTGGGGCCTCAGTGGAAAGTTCTCCCAGTGTGTTCTGATGTTGTTGAAACAGTCCAGAAGAGAAGAAGGGAAAAACCAAAGTCCCAGGGAAAAGAAAGTTTAACTCTCTGTCTCTCTCTTGAGAAGCAGAGCCGAAAGCTGGCTGAAAAGCAAGAAGGGTGCTTCCTCTGCTCTTCTTGGTGCAGCAGAAGAACACAGAGGAGTAGTGACCTTGGAGCACAAAACTGCTTTGAAAAGTTCATCTGGCTTTTTTCTTTCTTTCTCTTGCAGCCAGTTTTAAAGGCACAGGATTTCATGTCTGGGCATAGAGCAGTGATACAGGATACAATATTATAATGCCACCCCAAGACACTGAATTAGAAAAATATTTCAGATAAATGTTATAACTGAAAACAAGTTAAAAGTGAAACAGCTATAACTGTAAAAATACCTGGAGTTCAAAAAGAACTCAGCTCCAATTTTTCAATGACACTGCCACAGGTTTTACAGTATAATGTTTAATCATATATGATAAAGGTCAACAATATTAAGCAGTCCACTAGTTAACTAAATTATTAATTCAGGGTGGGGTTTTTCATTATTTTTTAAATAATTACATCATTTGAGTTGTACTACCAGCATTAACACTGGATAAATTATAAGTAATCTTTGCATTTGAACTCTTCTCTAAAGAACTTAATTGGTCAAATACTAAACTCTTGGCTTGGTGTAAGGTATGTTCTCTTTCTGGGCATAATGAGATTATAGGTCTTATATGGAAGATTTTTGTTCAGCTGCTAAGTCACTTGTTTCAGCCTAGATATGTGTATTTCTTCTGAGTTTATCCATTTTAATTTATTTGACATTTGATGAAATTTTTCATTTGAACAGGTGGTGAGCCTTTACTTTCTGTTTTGCACTGTTTAGCAGGACAATTGCATGGGAGACAATCCAAAAAATGCTTGGATGCTAATTGGGATGAAACAATCCAGTCAACCTCTATGAAAATGTTGATGCCATTTTTATAGGAGTCGTGTGTAGGTAGATTAAAAATTAGATCAAAACCTAATAATTTTATTTTCTATTATCAGGAATTTTTCCTAAAAGATTTAGAACTAAAGCTTTCAAAGTTCTTAAGTTACCATTTGCTTGAGATAAAATATTCAGTAGAATATGTTAACTTTCAAGCACAAAATGCTTTACTCAGGTCAAATGTTTGATTTTTGGACAGAAATACGTTATTTTCTGCATGGATAGGAAGGCATGGTGTAAAGTTGATCTGAGCAGGCAGACTAAATCTGAAATATTTGGGATGGGTGCACAGAGCAGAACAGAACAGGCACTTTTGTAAAATGTGTACAGTGTAGGCTTGCAGTGCAGGTTCACAGTGCCTGTTGGGCTCCTATGCTTAATTAAGGTTTTCTTTATTCTCTTTCATATGTGACTGGCACTTCATACTCTATTGATTTAAAGCCTTCTTGTGGAGGTTTCCCCCTTGGGGCGATGGGCCTTGGGAGTGGAAGCAGGGTCGGGTTACATGGGGTTTCCAAGATCCCTGATGCTATTGTGTCTAAATCCTGTTCCTCATTGGTCTTTTCAAATGTAACTCCGCCCAGAGAATCCTGTACTTCGGTTGGTGTTCACACGATTTGGGGGCAGTGTTTTGTGAGCAGTCTGTGTAGGCAGTCTGTGTAGCAGTCGGTCTGTGCTAGGCCCAGCCAGGAGGCTGTGAGGAAATAAAACATCTATGAACATCTATGAAGAATATTGTTCCTGATTCTTTCTACAGGCCAAAGCTGTCTGCCAGGGAAGGTTGTGGAGACCCCACCGCAACATCTTCTTTTAATAATGTCTTAAGCAGTGATTTCTCAAAAGTGGCAGTAGCCAACATAGCTAACAATAGCTTCCAAAATCAAATGTACTGATTATTAAGCAAGCCATATAAATTGCAGGTTTTAGATGAGACGACTAGAGACTGGTGAAATACTGGGGTTTGCTGTTCATTGTAGGGCTTTATCTTTTTACAAAGTGTAATTGTATCTAAAACTGCTCTACATTTGGATCACATAGAGCAAACAGTTTCCCCTGCTTTCTGCAGGTTTCAAAGCAATCTACACATGTATTTGTCTTTTAGAAAAGCAGTTGCTTTTGTAAGGAGGTGTTTCACAAAATGTCAGTACTATGTGCTGCTCATGGACTACTGTCTGCTCTCAGCAGTTTATGTGCATATACCCTTTTGAAGAGCTGGTTTAAAAGCAGCTTGAGTACATCACACAGTAGAAATGCAGCATAGTATAGAAAAACATTTAGATCAAAAAGTATAAAAAGCTTGCTATGTTGTCAAAAAGATATTGCAGGGCTTCACCATTTCCCACACAGTTCCTATAAGTAAGGCACACTTCAAGACAAAAATCGAAAGAGGTATTTTTCTTGTTGGAATAGATTGATTGCGGTTTTCCTTGCTCTTAAACAAGCCAGTGCTGGTTCAGTAGGACAGTAGCTGATTGATAATCTGGTCCCACTGCTCTCTTTGTTTGAAGGAACCTGAGGGCAGGAGAGAGATGAGAGGGTTGGAGTACAATTGCCCAAGAGGAGTAAAGGAGCTTTCAGGTGTGGACAAGTTGGAGGACAGAACTGATATTTATATTTCATACCAGAGTTTATTATTCTTTTAAAAGAGATATACAAAAGTACCACCCGGATATTGCCCTAGCATCTTTCTAAATCCCTAGGGAGAGAGTGAAAGAAGGAACAATGATTTCAAAGGAGTAACAGATGTGAACTTTTGACTGAAAGAAGTTCACTACATGGTACGTGACTGCTACTTGATGTGACTGAGGGCTGGGATTGTCCTGTGTTGCCCTGCTACAGAACAAGACATTTTTAGGCATGCAAGTAAGTTAAGGTCTGTTACACAGACAGATATTAGTATGATCTCCTGAAGCATTAATGCACATCTGGAAAGCTACTCTGATGAACTAATTTAATTTTTGTGCCATCAAAGTTGCAAAAAAATATAGATAGGAATTCAAATCCATTGACTTTTTGGATCACTAATTCTACATAATGAAGAATATTTCACATGGATGGAGCTTCTACTCCTAATTTTGGTGTAGGTGAGACATTTAAAAAAAATACCATTTTTGAATCTCAAACCTTGAAAAAACATTTCTTAGCACACTGCATACCTTTCTAAAAATGATCAGTTCAGTGATACTGACCATTCAATTACAAATGGTTGAGCACTTCTGCCACTTAGCTTTCAAGGGAAAATGAGACTGATTTTAGGGGTTTGGGAGATTTGGAATATATTAACCTTCTCTCTGAGAAGTTTGTGTGGTGTTGCCTTTATCCCCACTTACTTTTGTATAGTTTTCAGTAGCTTGTGTTAACACAGAAACATGTTGAATTCATTATTAGGTCTTTGATGTGAATCTCCTTGGGTTTATGGAAACTAAGGAAAACCACAGGGTTTTGATTGGAAAATCTCAGAATTTTGTTTACTACTGTAGTATTTTTTCTCTATTCTTCCTCTACCAACACATCAGAAAACAACAGCTTTGTTTTCTTAAGAGGGTAAATTAAGAAAAAGATAATAAAATATAAACATTTCTTTAGGGAAGCTGCACACAGTTGTGTATCAGGATCTTACCCTTTTACCAGTTCTAGACAGTTAAATTCCTCTTTTCAATTAAATTTTCTCTGCATTGCTCAGGTATATGGTCTCTTCCTTCCTTCCTTCCTTCCTTTCCTCTTCTTCTTCACCAAAAAGGGTAGTGTGGACCAAAAGTTAGCCTTGAGAGAAGCAATGATAGAGAAGTGGTGTGTAAGCAAGTCACAAGCTATCTGTGTTTAGATTATCCAGGAATATGTTTTAAAAATAAAAATAAAGAGAAAAAGAAAATAATTCTGGATAGCATAAAACCCAATTCATTCAATTAATGAAAATCTTTTCTTTTCTTTTCTTTTCTTTTCTTTTCTTTTCTTTTCTTTTCTTTTCTTTTCTTTTCTTTTCTTTTCTTTTCTTTTCTTTTCTTTTCTTTTCTTTTCTTTTCTTTTCTTTTCTTTTCTTTTCTTTTCTTTTCTTTTCTTTTCTTTTCTTTTCTTTTCTTTTCTTTTCTTTTCTTTTCTTTTCTTTTCTTTTCTTTTCTTTTCTTTTCTTTTCTTTTCTTTTCTTTTCTTTTCTTTTCTTTTCTTTTCTTTTCTTTTCTTTTCTTTTCTTTTCTTTTCTTTTCTTTTTTTCTTTTCTCTTCTCTTCTCTTCTCTTTTCTCTTCTCTCTTGTCTTGTCTTTGAGCAGCTAAGGAAATGTAGTTAAAATTACTCTATCTCAGTTGGGAAAATTTGATAATAAAATGCTTCTAGTATAGAAGCTAGAGCTTTTCAGGGATGATAGTCTGCTACTCATTTTTAATCAAGTTGGTATAGCAGGCATGCAATATTATGTCATGATCTATGTCAGTTTTGACTTTGCCTTGTCCTGGTTCCAGCCAGGGCAGGGCTAATGTTTGCAGTAGCCAGGAGGGGCTTGACCAGGCCCTGGAGGTTATTCTGTACCACCTGGTGTCATTGCCAAGGGCAGAGGGAAGGGAGTCACTTCTGGGCAGGAGGGGTCCCTTCCATTTGAGTTAAGTGTGACAGAGGGGGTGGTAGGGTAACACCAGTGCTGAGCGTTTTGCATGTGAATCACTCGCCTCTCTCTTGTATATTTTGTTATTAATATTGTAGCTGTTGCTAATGGTTTTCTTATTTAATTGCTGTTTCCAGTAAATTGTTCTTTTCTCAGCCCTTCATCTTTACCTTTTCTGTCTCCAGCTCTCCTATCCAGCCTGCCACAGCGGGGAGGGAGAGGGGGAGAAAGCAAGTGGCAGCATGGCTTGGGGAATCCCAGTGGGAGCACTAAACTGGGGAGTACCATTCCTAAACCAGGACATGCTTTTTGAGCAGTTGGTGGAGAGAACAGCTGAATGCATCAAGAAACTTCTTTCAACCTGATAATTTTTAAATTAGCATAGGAGATATTAAATCCACTAAGCTCATAAGTTTGAATATTCTTAACAGAATATATGGAGGTACAGTATCACCTCCAGGGAGCAAAGCAGAATTCATAAAATGTTGATATTACTTAAGCAGAGCTTTAGCACTGTTTTCCATGAGGCTGTATCATACCTGTCTCAGGCTCATGCTGTAACTTCAAATGAGGTCTGAGTTATTGAACCCTTGTGACCATCAAAGGTAGCATGCTGGTTTTTTTCATTATCATAATGTAAGTTACTGCTAGATTGTCAGTTAGGAGTTGTTTTTAAACCCTAGAATTTCTAGGCAGTCACAATATATGTAGATGCTTTCATCTAATGATAAACTCTAGATGATGAAATTGATGGTTTGCAATTGCTTCTCCACTCCCATGAAAATTGCTGCAATATATTGCTTTGATCCAGTCACGACATGTGTTAATAAGAAGTAATATTCAGATAGCAAAATACCATGTGATTCCTTCTGATATATTCAGGACTTGCTGCTATGTTCATTGTCTTGCTCTGTACCTGGAACTCTCAGGGTGCTCCTGAATTTTGGTTTCTTCTTTAAGATAAATACCTGCAGTGAAGATGATATCTAATCTCAAAAAATAAAATATTTTGGCTTTTACTAATGTCAGTATAGTGGTGGTTATCACAGAAAAATTGCAATAATATGACTGATTCTCTGCAACTTTCAGCATGAATACTGTGACAGAACTAAGGTAAATGCAATACTCACCCTTGTTGCTTTCACTTTTCTATCCTGCATAAAAAGATCTGACCCTTGGCTGCACTTCTTGTACCTGGCATGCTTCTGCTTAGAGCCACCCACCTCTTCTCCTTTCATCTCCATCTTTTCCATTGCTGACTGCTAACTGAATGTCTTTTTCTTTTCTGCTCCACAGTAGTTCCTACTTGTCTTTATATTATTATATTATTCTTAGCATATTACCAGAGCAGAACTGCCATACAAAGGAATCAGTAAAAGCAGGACACTGTCATTTTGATTCAAAATCATTTTACACCTGCTGCACACTCAAGCTATACTTTGTTTGGAATGGATGTTTCTCTGACACCTTATTCCAGGCCACTAAATCTGAGTCACACTCTTTCCTTTTCAAGTGGTCAGGCCATGTCTCGACTACTCCTGTGGGTATGACACCATGATCTAATCCGACTTAATCCAGACTCATGCACTGCAGTTCTTGTCCCCTGACTGCCATCCAGAAACCAGATTTGACATGTACAGAGTTTTGCTTTTGCAGCTTATAGGCAGTAAGAATGTGCAGTGACAGAGGAATGATTTATGATTTATTTGTTTGAAGGAGAATAGAATTCAGTATGTTTATGACACACTATATTAACCATATCTGGCATTTCAGTAAAGCATGTAGGTAGATATAATACAGCCTTTCTAAATCCTGCAATTTGCAATGTCTCTTTGGGAACAAAGCATGTCCTAATTCAAATTACTCTCACTCTTTCAATATGTCAGATTCTAGATGCTGTGATGCAGATTAATCAGATGATAAGTATATAGTCTCTATTTAAAATCTCTCTGTTCCTCTTTACATCCATGGGACTGAAGAATTATGACTTCACAGCTTCAGAAGAGAAGGATGTGTTGAACAGAGTTCTGTAAGTGACTGTCTTGCATCTAGTCCTGTTCAGTATTCAGTTACACGATAGGACACCACATAAGTATGCCAATTAAAATTTATTTCAAAGAAAAAAATGAGAAGGTCTACAGTTACAGGAAAGAAACCAAAAAAAGCCCAGGATTTTTAACAGTCCTGAATAAATGACCCAAAGATGAAAAAGATGTTGGTCAACAAACACAACTGCACATATAATGTATTTAGAATATTTAGCTACATCAATGCAAAGAAATAATTTACCATATAAGTCTGCAGAAAAGTGTTGAAATGAATCATGAAATGAAGCAGGAATCAATATTGTGTCTCTGCTGCTGCACACATTGTGTAAGCAGCAGTAAATGCCAAAAAAATATGTGAATAATGCTTCAGTGATGCTTGGGAGCTGTTAAGATTCCAGCAAGAGCAATCTGTGTAATTCTGGACATTCCAGTTAAAGAATGATATAAACCAGTTAGGAAAAGCCTAAGGGACATTAACAAGAATGCCCAAAGGTAGCAAAAATGAGGTTCATGAGGAAAGATAGAATGAATTGTATGTAGTTATATATATGTATATCTGTGAGAGAGAGAGAAAAGGAGATAATACAGTCTTCAAGTCCATAAAAAAGTTTCTTATAACAGGAAATACTCTGCATATTCCTCTTGTGACCACGATAAGATGCAATGGAAAAATACTGTAGAGATAGAACTTCGGACAGTGAGAGGAGTGAACAAATGCAAAGAGGTTGTGGAGCCCCCAGATGAGGCATTCTTTGAAAACAACTTGGCTAAATATCTTTCAGTAGTGGTACAAATGCAATTCTTGTCCTGAGAAGGCATTATATGTTTTTTTCATGTTGTTTCATAAATTCTAATACTTCTTTATTTTTATGTATCAATAGCCCAAGTATTTTCCAAGTCTTGAAAACAAATCCTTTTTAAACAAGTAAAATCCAGTGAACTTTGCATCATAGAGGAGCAGTGTAAGTGTGAGAGACTGGTATCTGCCCACATGTAAATAACTTTGGATTGAAATAGAAGAAAAGAGAAAAATTTGACATAGGTATAGAAAAGCTATTGGTATGTATATTCCATCTGTGGTTTTAACTGTCGGAGGAGTTACAGACTATCTGTTTTTATCATGGTAGTCTTCTCCAAACACTGACAGTTTTCTCACGGAAGTTTCTTATTTCAGGCCAAAGAAATTTTTCCTATGGATTTATTTTATGTTACATAAGGGTAAAATACCTGCACTGAAGATTTGGGAAGATGGACAAATCCTTTAAAGGCTAGTACCAGGTGACTGCTGGACTGAAGGTAAGTGAGATTGTGCTGTTTGTGCCATCACTGTCGTAATGGAATCATTGTTCCCAGAAAGTCAGTGCTCTAGCTTGCACAGTCTATAGCTGAATAGTGGCTTGAGACTGAAATGGCAAGAAACATTAAAACCATATATTTTAACAACATGTCAAATAGCTCTTGTCAAAGGGGTTATTTTCTCCAACCTGCAAATATCATGACATTTTTTGTTGAGTTAAAGGGCAGATTTCCCATGCATTTTCTTGAAGAATTATGGCACTTTTTGTATTTACATATACTGTATATTTCAGTTCAGCATTTTTCTCTTTGTTCCAAGAGTAACACCAAGCTTAATATTTTCTTTAGTTTATATTCTCATCTGCAGAAATATCTGACGTTTTACATTATGAAAAAGTAACCTATTTCTTCTTACAGTTGTCAGGTCTATGTAAAATACAATGTATTTTTTATAAAATTTGGTTCTGTGTACAGATATTCAGATGTTCAGCTTTTACTATGAGGCTGAAGACTTTCATTGGTATGTCAGAGTTTGTTCTTAATTTTGGCTTTTTCTCTATAAAAGGTGATCACTTCCTGGCAATATTAATGTTTTGATCAGTATGATTGACTTAAGCAAATAATTCCTTGCTGTAATTACAATATCTATTCTGTACTGCTTACTTCAAACATTACACATTATTCCCCCATTATTATTATTTAGTATATGATTGGGCATTTGAGAATAAATAGACTGCTTGTCATAATCCAGAAAACATTAAGTTATAAACTGAAATGGCTGATTTTGAGAGCCTTTCAGGTCCCAAGCACTGTAGCTCTGATTTCCTTACTTGTCTTTCCATGATGTATTTATATGGCAGATTGTAAAAATATAATAATGAAAGACTTAAGGATAAAGCAACTGTAGATTTGGGTCATCATATTAATTTTCTCGCTTACTGAAATCCGTTTTTAGGTGTACTCTATTATGATGAGTGTGATTTCATTAGAAATATTTTTAAAAGCATAACAGTTTTGATTTGGAGAAAGACATTTGCAAACCTTTTAAATGAAGCATTGTTTTCTGCATTTCTTCAGGCTAAATGAAGCTTTGTTTTCTGCCAAACATTTTCATTACTAGATTTTAGGAGTAATGTCAAAAAGGGAGTGTGTTCTTTACACTAGCAGAGAAGAAGCACTGCAAAGTATTGGTTTGTAAGGTGGCCAGAACAATTCAGCTTTATAAAAAATTGTGGGCTAAAGTGATCTTGCTTCATAGACACTGAGAAAATAATGTGTAGTATTTAGATAGAATTATGCAGTAGCCATTAGAGACTGCTGGGTTCCCAGAAACAGAATATTCTGAGTTAGAACTACTTCTGGGTTATCATATATAGACAGAAAAATAGAAGAATCCACAAATTCTGGTTGTTCATAGAGCTAGAACATGCAGCTAGTACTATTTTTCATAAACAGATTTTTAGTTTCATGAGAAAAATAGCAGGAAAAAGAAGAATCTGGAAAGATTACTTTAAGAGAAGTATAACAGTCATTCAGGACATTTTATACTACCTGCTGTTATTTCCTAAAAACCTCATCATGTTTTTATCAAGTGACACAAGCAAGAAGCTTTGTTTAAAAAGCACGAAATGAATCTCTAATACTGGTATAAGCATTATAACAGCACAATATACAATAATGAAATATACCTATTTGGGTTTCTATAGAGATTGCAGTAAAATATAAATAAAACATATTTAGGAATATTTAGAAAAATATATTAGATCAAGAAAGTAAGACATGAAGAGTGTATTTGGATCTCTTGGAGCTCTTTCCCCATCTGATCCTTGTGTACTTGTCATTGCCAAAATTTACCCTTTCTTACCCTTGCAAATGAGGCTATAAATTAAATACAGTAAATATATTTGTCCAGCAGCTTTTGTCCTGTTTTCTATGAGGTATATCATAGAAGGTAGTTTCTCATGTAGCAATATATATTAATGTCTGACATTAATCATGTCTCCAAATAATTCAGTCTGATGGAATGATCCCTTTACATCAATTTGCTGATTTTAGTAGGTATGTTCTGGAAAATATCAAAGAGAAGAGTGTGTAATCAATAGTACCACCAATGTATACAATACATCAAAGACTTTTAAAAGATCTCTTATTCTGATTTCCATTCATCTTCTTTCAACAAAAAGAAATTCAAGATGGAGGTGATATTCTCAAAAAAATTAAAACAATCCTGTTAATTTCTGTTTCCTTCTGCTAGCAAAGTTTTTTTAACTATGTCATTGTAAAAAGTTGATTTTTTTGTATTTGATTTTTCAGTTCTGTTTAGAGGAAAGATCTCCTCTAGTAGAGTAGATCTTTCCTCTAAACAGAACTGAAAAATCAAATATTTTGTGGAACAATCTTCATTTTTTTCCCAGTGGTTCATATACAAAACTCCTCAGTCTACAGAATCCTCAATCTGGCAATTTTATTATGCATTAAATTTAAAAATTATTTTGCTGAAGTGTGAATATTACATAAACGTAAAATAAGCATTTAATACCTATATATAGATATAGTAATTGATAACTTCTCCCCAGTAAGCTTTCATAAAAATTTCTCTTGCAAACATATGATTGATCATGCAAGACCTAAAACATCAGTGGGTTTAAAAACTCTTGAATTGTAATTGATCACTAGCCTTTGAGAGCATGAATATCATCTCTTCAAAATGTTTCCCCCTTATGAAGTAACGTGGTTTCTCATAAGAGCTTTTACCACTAAATATATCCATAAAGTTCTGTTAAGTCAGTGGTTGTGGCTTAAGTGTCCTCATGGTCCTAAGCAAATGTGCATCTTTTCCCCCTCATCAACACTTGTCTTTAAGTAAATTACAGGAACATTGAAAGAAAAGCATTTACACCCACAGAAGGTCTGTGATGGTGATCTAGAGTTCACCAAAATCATTAGGAGTTTGCAGAAGATTTTAATTTGGACTATATGCCTCCACTGCTGTTCTGAGTGGACTGATTCTCTGGTCTTCAGAAACTGGGGAGAAGCAAATAAGAAGCACACTGATCTGCTACAATGAATGTTGTTCCTAATGTCACCTCCAGCCCTTAATATGACCTTGCTATTCTAGGGATTACTTTCACCAAAAATTCTAGGTGCTACACTGTAGACCTAATAGTCTGATGGAACCACATGCGGTAAAACAAATCTGTTTCAAATGTGTATTAGGCTTTAAGCTATCAGTAAATACCACATCTGTGTTAGCTGTCACACAGACCATTTGTACAGCTGTGGCCATGAAGTGCCAAGGAACTGTGTCTGATGTTTTGTGCCTGTCAAACAGCAGGGCTACAACACCGCATAGGTCTGCAGCACTCCTGTGATGAGAGATAAGGTTCTTAAGAGGCATAATACATAAATGCTGATGTTATTCAGCTTCACTTCTAAAATAATTTAGTGCTTGCTCGGTCTTCTTGTGGCAGTGTAGGCATTTCACTTCTAAAGAAAGATTTTTGCTCTTGGGAAAAATGGAATTGACTGCAAGGCAGACTTTGCAGACATCTGAAAGATAGTTTGAGGCTCGATTATTTCTTTCAAGATCTGAACACAGTGGCAGCCAGAAAGTGTTTATAGTTCTTCCCTTTAGCTGTCCATTACTCAGGGGAGTGATTCGCACTTTCCTGTTCTCCCTTTGAAAATCTGTTGGCTTTGGTGTAGCTGTAGGGAGCACTGCAAATCATTGCATTATATGACTTTTTTTCTTTCATGTAAAAGGTGAGTTTTTACAGGGATTTATACAGTAAAATCAGTTAAGCAATTCACTGTTACAAGTTGGTTTTTTTTTTGGAAAGTCACATTAAGTGTAAATTTCTCTGTTCCCTCCCTTGTTTTGGGCTTTGTACATTTTAAAGTGAACATGATAAAGAGACAATACCTAGGTATAAATAATATCTAATAGTGCTTAATACTATGCTGGATTTTAATTTCTGCTGATATTTATAATTTATGTCTCTTAGAATTTAATTTATAAAAGACAGTAAACTCATGTTTTGTCCATTCTTAGATTTTGGGATCCACAAATAAATTCTGTGACAGAGTTTTATAATGATTTTATTTTTCAGAAAGATGTCAAAGTCCTTATTTCTTTGGTCATTGTTGCCATTTTATAATTATTAGTGCTTTAAAAATAAAAAACGTAAAGTTAAAATGGTAAATCATACAGAAAAATGGAAGAGAAGGCATTTTTATGTATTAAAAACAAGAAGGAAAATGTCAGCAACATTTACGTTTTTTCTTGTAAATACAGCCAGCCCACAATAACACAGAAAAATAAAACCCCTCAGAGGTTAAATTTTAAAAAAGACAAGAACATAGATTTAATAGATAGAATTAATACAAAACACTGCCAATCATTTACAAATAATAGATTCACTTTCATCTGGTATCTCTCCTTCCAAAGAATTTTGTCATATGAATGTTTAAGAAGGGATATAAAGTTCAAAACCTGTGACATCTTTTTTTAAGGGCAGAAATCTTAATTTCTACTCTGAATATCCATCAGTAAGTGCAGCCCGCCCTGCGTAATTAGAGTTCCAGCTGCACGTCTGCCAAGATGATAATTGTGCCTGTGATGCTTCTTTGCTTTTATGTAATGAGACTTGCATTAATGTTTGACTAAAAATAATGGAAGAAGGAGAATATTGACTGTGCAGATGATATGAATAGCACAAACTTCCTACAACCGGAAATCCCATTGAACAGTAGGACTCTTGTTCTGGGAGGTATTGGCCAGGCATGAACTGCGAAAAGTATAAGTTTTGATGATCTACTTAGATTCTACTAATGCAATCTATTTCATTTTACTTACTTTAGTCAAGTGTAGCCCAACTGAGAAGATTTCTGCCACATTATAATTAAAAGTCAGCAGGTGTCTAGCTGGGCTGTGTTTGGTGTTTGGGAGGGTTTGCCTGTACCTGAGCTGGTGCCAGATTGCTCTGACGGTGATCTGGTGGCCACAGAGAGCATTGCTTGACCTGAGTCAAACCATGGTGACAGCCAGAGATGGATGAAGCTGGACGAACCAGACATTCACTGTGGGATAGGCAATAGCCTATGGTGTCTCCCAGGGCTGGGGGAGGTTGTGATGCAGCATCCAGGTGGGGCTGGAGGCCAGTCAGAGGCAATCAGGTATGAGAACATTGGAAAAACAGCGCTGATCATAAAGAGAAAGAAACGTCCCCATTCTCACCTGGAACACCACTCCCCACCCAGCACAGAGCTTGGGATGCTAACTCACTTTGACATCTCATTGTCTCTCTGTGTGAAGAAGTCTGGTGCCATTGAGCAGAGGGATATTGGGAGTGCAAGAACAACACCAGAGTAACAGGGCAGCTCAGATGAGGTATGCTCATATGAGTAACAGTTTACAGGTATATTATTACCAATGAAGTTTTTCTATATTTGGACAACATATATCATTCTAACAGGACTAAAGATAGACGTTTGCTAGATTTTGATCAGATTAATATTTTAATTTGGCTAAAAATAAATTCTTAGCTTCATAAATAAAATATGTTCCCTGTGGTTATTTTTACACTTTGTTTTAAACCTGGTTAGAACCCAAATAAACACTTCATACTGCACATCATATGCACCTAGCACATTATTGGGGTAGAACTTCACAAGTCACCTAATTTATAGGAGAAAAAATGATTTCCACAGATTTTGAAGGCTCAAAGTGCTCTGTTAAACCTACTGCTAGCAATTCTTTTTACCTTCAATGTATGTCTTCATGAACAGTCAATTTAAAATGTTAGACATTGTTAATAACCATGCTGGTTGATATGTATTTGTTTAGTACCAGACTTCTATCAGGTTCCACAATCACATTGATGAGAAATTCAGTTTTATTACTATGTTTATGCACAGTAGTTTTCTGGGGGTTTTTTTCTGCTTCCTCTCTTTATTTAAAAGCTAACTTGGGCCTTGCTCTCATCCCAGTGGAACCAATTGCCCCAAGTATACCTGTACAGCCTGCTTTTTGTGGGAAAGCTGCTCAAGGTAAAGCACCTGAGTAATAAATGGAACATCTGGCCTTTAAGTAGCACAGCACTGGGTCTTAGAGCAAGAGAGCTCTGTCCCATTTTTTACACTTGCTCTTCACTTTATTAACAGGTGAATTAAAAAATACACTCTGTAATAATGCTTCCATTTTAGTGGTTGAGTATATAGTAAAAATATTACCATTTGCTCTTAGTGGTTTTACTTTTATAAATTTTTGCACCTTAGTCAGGGGAAAAAAAGTCCAGTGCTGCATTTTAAAAATCCAAACTGCATTTCATTTTAGGTTTGGTCATTAGAAGCTAGAGGGACAAGAGACATACATGTCTTTCTGGAAACTCAGACTGAAAAGTGAAGAAAAGGACATTGATAAGAGAAGATAACTTGCTAGAAGACCAAAATGACAATACCTAGAGAAGTTCTGTGAATGTTTAAACAGAGAAACTTTCCAAACCACAGCTTCAAATGATTAAATTAATGAAAGGAATCGTGAATTAATAGAACCCTTAAAAATTCACCTGCATACTTCCCTTTTTGATGTTCCTTCTACTGAGATAGAAGAGGAAACTAGCACTAGATAAACATTAAAATACACTCCTTCCTACTTTTTCAGCATTAAGAGCTTAAATTGAAACACAATCTGTAGAGGTTCCTAATTAAGTTACCCTAATTAAATAGTTAAATGTGCTACTTCTAACTGTTAAGATTGGGTTTTAATAAGTCAGCTTTGAGAAATCTTGATTTCAAGATTTTTCTGAGTGTACTTAATTTAATTTAGTTTATACTTCACATTTTTAAACTGAATAATTCTAGTTCAATAGTCTTTCGCTCCTTTTGTACTAGTATCTTTTACACTGATGCATAATACTTAGTGTAATCCTGATGCTACAGGCTTTATTCAGGAATAGTTCCATTCACCCTGTTGAACTGTTCCTTTTTCGAGTAAATGTTTATAGAATGTTGAGAGACATTGATATCTTTGATAATATTTCATTTCTGTATTTCCTGAGGACATTGAAGGTTGCAAAAATGTTGCAGAATTTTACAAAATGATAATGCTTACTGTTTCAGGAAAAGAAAAGTCTGTGTTTAGCAACCATGGTGTCTGTAATTGTGTGGCTATTCCTGCTCATGACTCCAGTAAATTTAAGCATAAAAGTTACCTGTTAAAGTTCTCTGACTCGCCAGACCTACCAACACCCATTTCATGCCATTGCATATTCCCTGCCTCCCCTGCCCCTACCAAGATATCCTGGTTTAGTGCTAGCAAATACTGCCTCATCGCTGCAGGTTCTGGCCCTAAATCCTGCAGGGTAAGGTCTGGCACACACTGTGCTATTAGAGGTGTAAGACTGAACTCACTCCTAGACAAACTAGAATTCTAATTTTTCAGTCACTTTTCCAATTGCAAGTAAAATAGTATTATTTGTCTGCAAAACTATGCTGATATTCACTGGATATGGGAATTCAAACTTTGTCCTTGGCACTAGTCTTGATTGCTGTGTTGCAAATGTACAATCAATTTACACCAAACATATGAAGTTCAACAAGCGCAAGTGTCCAATTCTGCACCTGGGATGGGGCAACCCTGGATGTATGGACTGGGGAAAAAGAGGCTGGAGAGCAGTGCCATGGAAAGGGACCTGAGGGTCCTGGTCTATGGCAAGTTGAGCATGAGTCAGCAGTGCCCTGGTAGCCAGGAGGGCCAAGCGTGTCCTTGGGGGCATCAGGCACAGCATCGCCAGCTGGGCAAGGGAGGGGATTGTCCTGCTCTGCTCTGCGCTGGGGTGGCCTCACCTTGAATATTGTGTGCAATTTTGGGCACTGCAATATAGGATATAAAGCTATTGGGCACCATTCGAAGGAGGGCTGTGAAGATACTGAAGTGTCTGCAGGGGAAGCCACACAAGGAGTGGCTGAGGTAACTTGGTCTGTTCAGCCTTGGAAGGAGGAGACTGAGGGAAGACCTCATTGTGGTCTGCAGCTTTCTCATAAGGGGAAGAGGACGGGGAGACACTGGTCTCTTCTCTGTGGTAACCAGCGACTGAACCTGAAGAAATGGACTGAAGTCATGTCAGGGGAGGTTTAGGTTGGATATCAGAAAAGGTTTCTTCACTCAGACACTGGAACAGCAGTACTGGAACAGTTGGGCACTGGAACAGCTCCCCAGGGAAATGGTCACAGCACCAAGCCTGACGAGAGTTTGACCAGCATTTGGACAATGCCTTCACATACATGGTGTGACTCTTGGGCTGTTCTGTCAGGAGCTGGACTCGATAATCCTTGTAGGTTACTTCCAGTTCAGGGTATTATATGGTCTATGGTTACCTGTTTACTCCAGGACAAGGAATCTGTTATGTTATTCTGAGGATAGGATAAAATAGTGCAGTTATACAGGTCAAGCTCCATCAACCGAGCTCAGTTGTGTCATTGCACCAGAGACCACAAGTCAGACAAATCTAGATGTTAGGCTATAAATGCTGAGGAACATGGAGATGAATAGACATAACTGAGACAGAAGACCAACTTTGCTTCTAACATCAAGGTGTTCATCTGCTGCTTCAGATCTATATCTGCAACATCAGAATGTCAGATGTGGAAGCAGGAAAATAGGCAGCAGATTCCTCCCAAATCACTTCATGCTGGGGCTCACCCCCACCTTGGGGGGAGGGGGGCCTG
>VYXC01006591.1:900-73767 GCA_013397175.1 Platysteira castanea
CTGGGTCCTGAGGTCTCAGTCTGTGCCTGGTGGCCGGCCATGCTGCCTGGAGGAGAAATAAAGATCAAATGAACACCTATGAAATATCGTGTCCCTGGTTCTTCCATGGGCCAAAGCTGTTTTCAGAAGCTGCACCGGACTGCAACAACTTTTCCTGTAGGTAATTTTATATGTTTGATGCCTTCTTTCATTTGGAGTGACTGGCTGCTGCTCTGCAGCAAAGAACTAAGCAGTGGAAAGCGTCAGACCTCTTCTGAAACCGCATATGAGAAATATCTCTAACAGCAACTGCTCTTAGGAGTCCATCATATGGGGCACACAGGGCAGAGCATGGTACGAGGCCCAGCTGGGCCATGACATAGGGACGGCTGCCCTGCTTGTCATAAGGGTGAAGTGAAGCCAAGCCACCACTTGACACACTAACCAGAGTTTTGTTGTGGTTCAGAGCATCAGCCAACCACTTGACAAGTGTCAACACAAAACTGACCGAGTCTGAGTAGTATCTCACACTGACTAAACTCATGGAAGTAGAAACAAGTATTGACACCCACCCATCAAATGGTAGAGAGGGGAAGCAAGTGCATTATGCTCCCAGCTTGGATTTCACCTCAGCTCACTTCAAGTGTGAATGGTTAGAATGAGCCAAAATATGTGGGTCAGTTGAATTGCAGCCATACCAGGTTTAGGGATTATACGGATTACATACTCTTTACATTTTAATTTTATTTTTTTCTTAATATCCTCCTTATTGTTGCAATTTTCCCTTTAAGATTTTAATTTAGGACTTGCTACTATTCCTTTGCCTGGAGGCTTGTTGCCTCTGCTATTCTTCTACTGTTACTGTATTGGATGACAAATTCATCTGCTAAAATGATTTATTACCCCGGCTCACCAGGAAGTAGCAATGCTCACTGAACAGACAGATTTGTCAGTTTGTAGCACAGATATCTTTATCTTCCCCAGATGCTCTGGAATGGGAAGTGGAAGTAGTGGAATATTTGTGATTGCAAAAGAAAAACATCTTAAGGAACAAGGTTCAAGACAAATGAGCAGACAAAAGCAAAGGAGGGAAAGCAAAGAAAAAGAGTTTAATTTTCCTGTGTTATGAGATATAAACTAGTGGAATGAACTTAATTGCTAGCTCACAACTTGCCTTGTATCTGATGAATTTCTATTCTGGTCACTTGCTCTTTGCATTAGCTGTCTTTTTCTTGTGTAATGAAAAGAAAATAAAAGAGACAACCCAGGAGCAATCCCTGTGAAGGGTCCTGAGGTTTGGAGCCTATCTCTTTGTCTTGCACTTCCCTGCTCACTTATACTCACCTTGTCTCTTTGGAGTAAAATGGAAGTATCATTAGACTGTTTTGTTTATCACTAGACTTTGTTTTTGATGTGAACAGTGAAAAATTAATGCTAATAATCAGTTTGCACTCTCAGTTGTGGTGCACTAACAACATCCAAAGCACAGATTCCTCTGATTGCTCGACAAAGATATACCCATTCTGTGACCTCTGATCAAGTACTCCTTTCCTGATCCATGTTCCCTGCAATCTCCTGCCAAAGTGTAAGTGCTTTTATTTCTTGCAACTCACTCTGTGGAGTGAACCTTTGTGCTCTTTGTCATTTTAGTACAGTTAAGAAGAGAGTTGTCAGCTTTTTTTGGTTCAAGTTTACCTATATGCTTTTTTCCCTCTACTCTTCCTCCATTTATTTTTCTCTGGCTCTGGTTGAACTAAGTGCTTGAAATGGATTTTTAATTGAAACACGAAAAATTTCTATGACAGAAGAATTTTTCTTGAAAAAACCTTTACATTGTCAAAGACTAATTCACACCATAAAATATAAATAAACATTGGAAATATGTTCAGCTGTCTCTGAAAAGCCTCTTTGGACAAATCTATTGAAAAACAGACTGATACACCAATCATTGGGGTGGAATTGATTTTTTTTTAAAGCAGATCGATGTGGAAAAACAAAACAGTACATCATCATCTTCCAAATTAACTAAATGAATACAAAATAATGTATGTGTTTCTCCAAGTGAATCCTACATACATGAAATCAGCGAGTTGGTGTGATAAAGTATTGAGAACTGGCACTGAGTTCACCAAAAATCCTGTGTTCCGCATCTCTGAAAGTAAGACCATTATTTCTTCACTCAAATTTTTACTGATGTATAAATGAGACATTTAAAATAAACGAGTGCATTGCAGTAGGTGTGGAAAGATTAACTGGCCTAGGTCTGACCCTGTGTGTGTATGTCTGTGTGTTTTTATGTGTGTCATTGTCTTTGCTGTTGACAGAAAGGCTCTGTGCTGCATCTTTCTTCACTCCTGCAATGGATTGTGCTAAATGAGATACACTTTTCAGAGAGATTTTTACTTCCTCAGCCCAAACCCAGCATTATCAGACATATACACTAGTTCTTAAAGAATTAAATTTGTAAATAAAATAAAACCCCATACACAGTTTTTCAAGCCTGCAGGCAACCCAACTTAAAGCTCTTTGAATGTCATGCAGTGAAAATGGCTTTTATATAGATTTATTTCTATTTTTTAAAAATAAAGATTAGAGAGAATAAATGATAGCACTGCTCCTTCACAGGAATTTTGGTAAGTACCACAGTGTTCACAGGATACTAACCCCTTTCTCACAGGATACTAACCCCTTACTCACAGGATACTAACCCCTTACTCATAGTATACTCACCCCTTTCTTTTTTATCCTGTTAAGGCTGAGCACACACAATTAAAAGATAAAGTTTGAGCTACATCTCTTGAAGGCATTATTTCTCAAAAGCAGAAAGATAAGATATCCAAGGACAGTAAAAGAGAGGGGAGTGTAAGACTTAGAAAGGGAAATCAAAGCCTTGTGGAATACAGAAGAGAGAGAACTGGTGTTTTCCATTCTTCTCCCCAGTTAGTCAAGGCAGATTTTGAAAAGAGAAGTAATTTGCATTCAGCCCTACACAGTAACAGCAGCCAGCTCATTCATGTTAGTATTTAATCATCATCACCATATAGTCTTTAATTACATGATCACATACTGGGTTTCCCCCTGGATTCTGCCTTGTTCAGAGCACAGAAGAGTTGTGCACACTGAAAGAACAGCAATTCAACAGTTATTTTTTTCCCTTTGCTAGCCAGTGTTCAGACCCAAGCCTGATTCAGTGCATGCTGTGCAAAGTCTGTTCTCACATCCCCATTATTCATTTTTTCTCCCAGGTTTTTTCTAACCATCACCTTTCATGTGTGCCATGCAAAAATTCTTCCAGTGTTACAGAGCATTTTTTGAGGTGTTCAGGTTCATCTCCATTGTAGTAACGTGGAGCTTGGACGCCCAGGTATGAAACTAAATACAGCCACTTATTTTGCATACCCTCCTCGAGATAATTAGTGCCTATATTTTCTTGGTGCTTAGCATTGGAAGGTATTTTGTGTTCAAAGCCCAGCTCCTTGCGACTTCGGTTGCAGCTGTAATTGCACTTCATAGTCTCAAATTAGAACAGAGAAGCTCTAAACTGGGCTCCCTAAAATGAAGAAGAAATTAGTGAGTGTAATATGTGAGCATTTGTAAAAAAGCTTCATTACAATGGCTTGCTTCACATCCTAAAGGAATCCCCTGACAGCAGGAGGGACTGAATCCAGTCCTCCAGGCAGGATCCAGCTACTTTAGTGATAAGGCTGTTGTAGGAAAATGACTTCATCAAGTCTGTTCCTTTCTATCACATGCAGACATATCATGCTTTTAATAAATTAATCATGTCATATTTTAAAACCGACAAGTTGCACTATGTCTTTTAGAAAGATACTACAGAACCAACCACCAATACTGGTGATTGAAAATATTTTGTCTGATTTCTAGCCTTAATTTATTCATGGTCAGATGTATTTATATCTCTACTGGTATAGATATTGTTCTTTGTACCAAGTAGTTAATTTTACTCTTTATGTTTACCTCTATGATATATTTATGGATCACAATTATGTTTTCTCTTAGCCTTTATTTTGCTGTATCTCATTCCTTAGGAATATAGCAGCTCTTCTCTCAGTTTATTGCCATTTCAGTTTCAGTTGATGCTAAACTCTCAACAAAATTTGAGATGAGGTATTATCAGTACTATCTGCTACACAGTGTAAATATTCACCTTTTTCTATGCCAATATCATACTGCTGGCTGATGTTCATCCTATGATTGATTAAGACAATTAAATCTTTATTATTTTCTTGAGTCAGCATTCAGAGAAAAGTGTTAGTGGTCTTTAAGTGCATGTTAATGGTGCTTAAGAGAGTGTATATATGTGTGCTCTCTTCCAACTTCTCTGAGAAAGGATGCAAGGGTCTTAAAAAATGTTCTCCCTGTGCACCTTGACTGGCCATGGAGCTGAAGTGCACTGCTCACGAAATGCAAATGCAGGTTTGTTGCAAAACGGACTGTGACCCCATGGCTGGACCACACTATAATGCCCTTTGAAAAGGAGGCCAAATTAGGAGTAAAAAGAATATTCTTTCTGGCTTTTCTTCAGACTGGAAAGTATGGCTTTTCTGAAATGGAGGTGCAAAAGTAATGGAATACTGCTAAAGAAGCTAGGTCAAGAGCAAATTTCTGCAAACGGCACATTTCTTAGACTTATCTTGATGTTAATGTGAAGCACTTAAGGTCTGCTATGTGATAGCAGAATACTGCTATCCCTTGATCTTGAAAAACTTAGATTGTTACGCTGTAGGTGGACTGAAGTGAGATGTAAGTTTTCAAAGGAATTAATAAATAGTAGTTGTTTACAGAACAAGTGTATCAACCTAGGGTTTGGAGAGATTGCACACTCCCTTCCTTGTCCCTTCCCTCATCCTCTCAAATTCAATGCTTTCTGCTTTTAGAAAACTGTAAAAATTAAAGTATGGAGAGACAAAGACCTCATGCCCTTCGTTAACATGATATATGATTAATTTTGCCTTGCATTTTATTGTCTCCTGTTGGAAATATATCTTACTTGATACAAGGAAAGGACACACCTCATTGAGGAAGAAGTCTTTTATAATAGCTGTAGGTTAGGACTCTGGGGTGTGGATCCCAGTCTGCAATAGACCTTTTGGGCAACCTTCAGGTAATCCTTACCCTCCCCTTCTCTCAGTTCTTTGTAAAATTGGAGGAATAGCACCTTCTTTCAAAACAGGTGTAAATATCTTAAAAACTCCAAGATGCTAAATTATTGTAATCTGGAGGCCATATGGGAACATGAATGTGTACTTTAGTTAACCTGATTTTTTCATCTGGCTTAGTATCCTGCCCTTGACTGTGACAGCCCAGAGGTGATGATAAGGAAAGGGCACAGGAAAAGGAGCAGCATGTAGCTCTCTTCCCTAAATCCCATAATCCTCCCTTGCTCCACTGCCTTTTTGCCTTCCAGATGGAGACAAGTGTATCCTGCCTTAGCAACTCTAGAATTTTCTAGATAAGATTCATTTACCTAAGAATATTTTTAATGATGGCTCAAAGAGCCACAATGAAGTTAGTGGTTATTATTGTTACTAATTATTTTTAATTCATGATTTCTGATAGGAAAGAGAGCAGGAAAAATCCCCTCAACAGCCTTGGGAACCACATATCTTAGTTCCTAGAAAATGACCCAGTGTATTCTCTCAAAGCTTTTAGCTGTTTACAGGAAAAGTCAGATGAGGAAATAGTCTCTAGTTTCTGTGGCTGGCAGGAACTCAAGCATGCACTTTTCAGGTTTTGGCTGTGTCTGTGTTCATTATTGGTCTCTTTACCTGGCCACAAGTGAACAGAGAGATAGTACTGAGCCTGGATTTGGTGGTGTAGAATAAATTTGACAGGAGTTATCACAAAGATTCTCTCTCAGAAACAAAAAGAGAGGGTAAAGCTGCAAAATAGTAGCAAGTCTTTGATGGTACAGAAATGCAAAGAGAGCAATTAATTTCGTTTAAAGTAGTGGCCTAAAGACCCACCTGTTTAAAGCTTGATCCTACAGTCCCTTTGGAAAGAAACATAAACTGCCTTTTGTCTGGAAATTCTGCTAATTTGCTGCATCAATTTTGAGGCCTGGCAAATACTTTGCTAACATTTCACCTGTAATCTCCAGGCTCTCTGGAACTGAACATAGATGTTGTTCCACAGTGAAATCCATTAAATAACACCACTCCAAAGTGGGGCTTACCTCTGAGAGTGCAGATGTGTGTGTGGGTGTCTGGTGAAAAAAGGAGTGCAGTACATGCTCAAAGACACATGCCACACCTGGTAGAAAAAGAGAAAATGAAAGAACTTATTGCCAAATATTTAGAAAGAAAAGACTCAAGAAGAATGTAGATAGAGGTACAGGTGGATGCCTAAAGTGCTGTTTAAAAAGGTGCTTTTTGTTCCTATTCCCTAGAGGTGCTGGAAAATGTTGTTCTGCAAGGACTCAGAAGAATGAATGTGCAAGTCACCAGGGCATAAGAAAGCAGTGCAGTATGCAATCTACAACCTGGAGCACAGCAGTGAAAGTTGTGGGGCCCTTTGGGATGGGTTTAGACATTTCAGGAGGTGTCTTTGAAGGTGGCCTTATTGACTGTGCTGCTAAAAGCTGATATGCTCATTTGCATATGTATGGCAGTCCATATATATATTAACAGTACTTAATAGAAGAGGAAAACATCTAATCATATACCTGAAACAAAATCTCTCTCCTGGTTTTCTACTTACTTTTCATTTGCTTGCTGATTTGATTTGTTCGGTTTTCTTGGAAATTAGATCTGTACAAGCTAGATTTCCCTATTTTCTTTGTTTTTTGAGAGGCAAAATCTGATTGTTGAATGCACGACTGTGTGTGTAAATCATTACTTTGTAAAATTATGTGGATCAAATCCTACTCCCCTTGAATTCAGTGGGAATTTTGGTTTATGTGTCAACAAGGCCAAGATTTCTTTCTCAGTAACTTGCACACATAAAATGAAAATTGCTGCAGAGCTATATTTTTACAGAACAATTTACTAGCTGTTAAATTCCAACAAAAGTGTTTTTATCTTCTGAAGGCAGGAAAATATTAGCTTTATTTCATGTCATTGCTTAAGCTACATATTAATAATTAACCATTATTATAATGGAAGTCTTCCAGGTACAGAATGTACCCATTACTGAAAAATGGAAAATAGAAAAATGAGATAGGTCAGTGCCAATACAGAGCTTGAGTATCTTAGACAAGACATCAGCAAAATAGCAAAAGCAGAGGTGTGATAACATTGTAAATAGACTCAGGTGTATTAGTATCTGTTATTCCTAGTGTATGGATCTTGCATATTTAACTCCATCACTACAAGAGCATCTGAATAGCAGCCTCTGAATTACCAAAAGCAATTAGCTAGCCAAAATATTCTCCTTTTATTAGTTTTAGTAAGGAGCTTTTCCCTTCTTCTTTTACCATATTATTCAACAGAGTCTGTATCATAGAGACAACTGTCTCTATAGAGAGCAGCATGGACTCCCTGTACTACTGCAAAATAGACCTTTCTCTAGGATTTTTTTTTCTGTTCCAGAGTAGGTGCTAAGGGCTGTGTGAACATGCAACCGTGTCAGACCTGTACCTGTAGCAGGCTGTACTGCTTTCTTTCTGGTAAATGTATTTGTGGAAAAGAGGGGGTAAAAATGGATACCTGACAGTATGCTGGGGCAGATTCTCTGGTAGTTGCACAAAAGCTTCACTTCAGGTTAAACCACAAAAATGGCGCATGATTCAAAACGAAGGTGAAAATCATGGTGTTCCATATCTGCTGTGTATTAGAAACAGCACCTGGTGTTTGCTGTTGGGTACTACTTTTCTGAAAGAACTATGCGAAACACCCTTTGTCAGGCAATCTTATCTCCTCCTGAACTGCTTTGGAGCTCTGCTTCCTTAAATAATGAGGGCTCCTTAAGAAGGCTCAATATAGACAAATCCCTCTGAATTGTGTATTAGAACTGTTTCATCACGCAGGAAAAAAATGTGTTTCAAACAACACTAGTAATGTTGCTAATAAAGAAATCAGTCCTGTTTAGAGTTATCTTGAATATACAGGAGGAAATGTGTGTACACAAGACCTACAGAGCCCCCAAACTTTGAATTTAATATGTGCTATTATTTTGCATAATGCAGGCTTGTTGCTTGTGTTCTGCATATAAATTATGCTACTGGATTGAGGGGGGAAGAAGCACACTGTTTCTTCTCCTAGTTTTCTCTGCTATTTTTGCTATTCTTGTAGACAAATAATTGTGAGAGTGTCGGGTTGTCTGGAATTCATAACACCATTGCCATAACTGAGGGGGTAAAAGGGTCTGTGCTGCGAGTATCTCATGCTGCCTGGGCTAATGCTGGGTCTCCGCCTGGGGGTATGAAGGTTTGTTCCACAGCTCCGAGAATGGCAGGGACTTGCTGGAACATGGTGCCTCCTGGAGAGAGGAGCAAACACCTGCTCCATACCCCCTGCTAGCTCAATCAGACACTGGAGTAGGAGGTGGTAGGGGTACTGCTCTAAGAGATTTCACATTATTCCAAATATTTGGAAGCTTTAATTATGGAACCTGATTTTAGTCTGCTATCATTCCCCTTTTTCCACTAACATGTTACCTCTGAGCCAGCTGAAACATACCATGACTGAAATATTTTTTTTCACAAGTCGTGTTCTGCATGCAGAAGGAGTTGTTTCAGCTCGGATTGAGAAGGAATCACTGCACTAGGGTCCAGTGGCAATACTTAAAGCCAATATTGTCAATGAAGTTTATATATAGGCAAACCACAGACCCAGTTTCAAAATGTGTAAACCAGAGCTGCTTGTGTCCACAGATTTTGACAGTGTTCGAGGAGATACGCAAACAAATACTTGAGAGTTCCAGCCATGGTGTTAATTTAAAAAAATTTTACAGATATACTGGACAGATAGTAGTGATACCTACAGTTAAGGAAGTCTGATGCTTTCCAGGATGGGATTCCATTTTCAGTTGCTTATTACTTTGCCAAACTTAAATCAGCAATGAAATATTTCAGGCTGCGAGCCTGCCTTGGACTCTGTGTGTGTGTGTTTGCTGTGTGCAAATTTCAGATAACATAATTCAATCATTTTCTGTAACAAGGTTAGAGGAAAGTGCATTGCTCTATGCTTGTTAAAGGAAAATAATAAATATGTTAATGTTTCACTTACAAGTTATGGCACTTTGATACTTTACCAGAGTAGGTATTTGGCATTCAGCAAAGAAAACTGACCGCACACCAAAGATGTGCCTTTTATTGTGACTATAAAAGTTCATCAAAATATGGGTAATTAAAAGGCTCTCATATGGGCAGGATAGAAAAGCTGGTGTCTGACAATGAGGGGGATGGGGTTGGAATGTGTGCTCTTCAAGAAGCTGAACTGGCAACATTAACAGAAGTTTTCTATGACTTGGATTCTACCCATGAAGAGATCAGGGAATGGATGATACTGATTCTGAGACAGCTTGGCTGCCGTATCTCTATTTTCCTAGCACAGATTAGTTTATGAGGTTTTGGAAGAAGCATGCTTTGGGGATTTGTTCCTTTAGCTGATCCAGCTCAGACAGAAACAGAGTAATCATCTCTGAACAAGGTAACATAGCACTGCCAGTACAAGTTCTGAAGCAAAAGCTGTGAATATGACCATAACTGCCCTTTATTCTTCTTGAGTCATAGGGAAAAATTATATGGTGCATATGTTTCTGTTTCTAAGAAATAGACTTCAACATTTATGTTGAATTGTAATACAGTGAGCAGAGCTGCTCTTGTTCTTTTATTCATCATGGTGAGATAATGCTCCTGCAGGAGAAATACATTTTTACTTTCATTTCCTTCTACCCTCTCACCCACATAGTGTTTTCTCCCGGATATCTTCCTTTCTCTGCATCAGTTTCTCAACCTACTTCCTTTTCCTACCTCCTCTTGGGCTAGGAGGCATTTTGCATGTGCCACTTGCTTCTCACATTTCACCAGGAGCACAGGCTCCTTCCAGCAAGTGCTCTGCAAAATGAGCAGTTTGTAAACTTCAGCTTATAGAACACAGAGGCTGCAAAAAAACCACCAGTTTATGAGGGGCCACCTAAGGCACAAGCTAAAACATGAATCACTTCAGCTTGGGAATATGTGCATTTGTTAGTACGTCCTGTGTTTTGGTGATCAGCCTGTTTGTGATTGTTGCTGGTGTGAATTGACAGTATTATTTTTTGCCTTCCTGACATTGAAAAAGAGTGAGAAATATATTCCTAAGTTAGAAAGACAGAAATAAATTTCAGTATAATTTCTTTTACCCCTTAGACGAAATGATGAAAGTGAGCAGTCTCATTCCCTTGCCGTGTGCCAAGCCTCATCTGAGAGAAGGCAGTTGGGGATCTAACAAGGAGACACCAATATGTTCCTGATAAAATATACATCAGGAGTAATATAAAAGCAAGGACTAGCTATGTGGCATATTGAGCACTACAAACTAGGGGCAGCCAGAAGCAGTAATCCTATGAATTTTATGTCCATTTGAGATGGTGAGTTTTGGATTTTTGTGCTGTGTCAGAAGTCCGCAGGCCCTCCTCTGTACTTCAAGCTATTCTCTGGTAGTGGTTGTTTCTGAAAGGTTTGTCTGCAGAAGGTGAGGTCACTGAGAACACTATAGTGTGGTATTTAAGGGGAAAAAAGTGCTTTGTAGAGAACAATTATTTTCTCTAACTAGAGGAAGAGGTTCTCTGAATCCACCAGCCAGCTGTCTCCTTGTTTTTCCAATAGCTGAGGCAAGGTGCCAAACAGGATTTGAGAGGCATAAGGAGAAGCACAAATGGGATCGTGGGGAAGAGAGAGACACTAACTGGGAGAGAAGGGTTTGGTGCTAGCAAGTAGCTCGGTGCTACTGCAGGAGCACATGGACCAAGAATTTCATGCTGCAAACATCAAATGGTTTCATATGAGCATGGGCTTCTATAGTTAGGGACCTTCTGCCATACTTTGTGTCAAAAAAAGTGTTTGATAGTAATAAAGTCACATTATTTTCATATTCGTGCTTGAAATTTACTGCGAGTTTAGCTTTCTAGAGTTAAGTAAGAGTTAGATGCCTTTAAATTCTTGCCAAGTGTGTTTCGTGGTCTAAAGGCTGTTGTTTTGATATGATACTTCCAATTTCTGGTCATTGCATCAGCATAATTTGTCACCCACTCATGCCTAGCAAATCGTTTAGAGTGAGGCCTTCTAGTTGAATTGTGGGTTTAATTGAAAAATATGGCAATGGATTTATTTTGCTGTTCAGTCAACCAGCAACTCTTTACAAAGGAATAAACCAATAGCCATTTTTTTGTTAAGTTGAAGTTCTGCATATTTGTGGATTTGAAAGGGTATTTTTATTGGAAATGTTTTTTCACAGAACGAGGAATGAGAGAAGGAATTTTTAAAGCACTTGTCCATAATTTCAAGAAAATTGCAAGAAAACAAGCTAGAATTTTTAACCTGAAACAACACCCACCTTCTTTCTATCTGTTCTAATGTTTACTGGTTTTTTTGTTTTGTTTTTTTTTTGTTTGTTTGTTTTTTTGTTTTGTTTTGTTTTGTGGTTTTTTTTGTTGTTTGTTTTTTTGGTTTTTTTTTTAATGAATATTTAATGCACAGACTCTGAAAGCAATCTCATTCTCTCCTGAATTTCTGGGAGTATTAGTTCTTGGTGTTCAAGATGTTACAGTTGGACTAATGTGCCAGGTACTTTTCCAGAAGATTGGTTTTGAGCAGATGGAAATTTACAGTGTAAAATAAGCCAAAACAGTAATGAAATGTTTTCAGTCAGCTTTGTTATAAAAAACCAAAACCCAGTAAAACTCAAATCCTTTTGTCTTTGAGATACCTGTAAGAAAAGATAAAAGAAGCTTGCTGCAATCTCAAAAGAAATAAAAAAGTAAATGTGAAAGTATGAAGTAACTTCTATAATTCTCTTACTGTGTAGAAATAAATTTATTCAAATAATGTTATTTTCCTTTTATCCTGGAGACCCGGTCATTTTGGATTCTTTTAAAAATATTATTTAAGCAATAATATTTTTTGTTTGTTTTGTGGTTTGTTTTGGCATCATAATCTCTCTTCACTTCTTTGTTTATTCTTCTACAGAAAGCTGAAAAATAACAACATAATCTTCTTGTATCCTACTTTGGTATTTATGTGAAATGGGCTCCTTGAGAGCTAAAATGAAGTTTGGTATCTAGGGTTTCCACAGTATCTTAACAAAATATTTCTTTCAGTAAAAAACTTCAGATGAGAACTGAGTGAAGCATTAATTTTCAAAGTCTTCTGTTCCCTTTAACCTTGTTTGTTCTTTTGTCTGTCTTCAGCAGATGGCTGGATGACTGGCATCCTCTAACAATATTCACTGCTCATTAGCACCATGTCATTTTGAGCGTTCTTTCCATCTTTCCTGTTCTTTTTTCCTCCTTCATTTATCAACCTATACATTCATATGTTTAGTAAGTCATTGACAGTGATGTAGGTTTTAACATTTGCCTCCATTATTTTCTCCAGAAATCCTGCTTGATGGCTAGGAGAAAAAACCCCCACATCTGACATACAAGGTGATTAATGAAATATTAACCTCAGTAACTACTTTTCTGAGGAACCTTCAGAAACATGAATTATTTAGTTTTACCCATTGGTTGCTGAGATCAGTGTATACACTTGAAAATTCAAGCCAACCTTCTTCTCATAATGTTTAAAGAAATGCTGATTACAATGTATGCAGGGTGTCATAATGTTAAATGGGTTTATTTGAACAATGCAAAACAACACTATTTTTGAAATGAAATTAAGTGTTTATTGGTGCTCCTGCAGATCTCATACTGTCAGATCTGCTACACACCTAGAGTACATAATCTGCTCTCTCATAGTCCATGTTGTCAGGTCTGATGAGTGCTGTACTGGCAGCTTCCAACACTGCAGAAAGAATTTCTCTCAGAATCTGCTAATCTTTAGTGGAAGAACTCTATCACTGAGAAATTTACTTTATGCAGAAATCTGAAGATATTCCTCTATAATGCCCATTTTTGTTTAATTTGTATCTGTTGAAGTATTTAAACTGATACTGGTGAAATCAGAATAAAGCCCCGTGCTGACAGGATGTTCATACCTCTTCCAAAGGCTTCCCTGAATTCTGTTCTCAGAGATGGGGTTATCAAAATCTTGCCCACCACTTCTATGACTCTGCTATTGGTAAACTCAGTGATGAAATTCCTCTTGACTCAAAGTAATACAGGGACAGTGCTCAGACGATTATCCTAATTGAGCTGAGAGCAAGTGTGGAGGCTGCTGGGCCTGCTGACCGAGGGATCATGAGGGTCCCCTGGAGGGAAGAGCCCTAGGAGGCACTCCTGGGTTATGGTGATAGAAAAGGCCTCTCCTAGGATGCTTTGTTCCATTATGTTAAAGTAACCCAGTTCTGCTCCCCCGGCTGGCCCGTTGGCCTCCCTGCCCTTTCTACCTCATCTGGAAGGTTCTCCTATTTCCCTGTTCCCCCCATTGGCCCTTGCTCCCTCACCACTCCCTCAGAGTTTCCCCTTCTGCTCCCATACCCTAGTCCCACCTGTGTGCAGACCCCGAGCCCTCAGATTATTGGTCCCTGATGCTCTCTCTCTGCCCCAATCCACCCTGTATAAAAACCTGGTCCCTTCCACTTTCACCCTCTCTTAGTCCTCTCTTCGTCCTCTCCTTGTCTCCTTCCCTGGATCTGCTCCACGTATGTGGCTGGAATAAACTTCTCCTGTGGACTCTTTGCCGTCGATTCTTTGAAGCAGCTGTCCAGCTCATGTGTGTGTGGGTGCAGTAGCCTGCCGAGTGTCTCCCAGCTGGAGACACTTTTGGAAGGGTATGGCTCACCACCACCAGACCACTGCCATAACAAGCAAGGGCAGGGAAATACAACTTAATGAATACATGAGTTTTACTCTAACTATTCGGAACCCAAACAAAGAGCTTTTCTATCTCTCTCTTTCTTTCCTTTTTTTTTTTAATATGAGAACATTTCAGTGTTACTCTTCGGAATATTATATTCTATGACCTTCTCTGAGAGACTAAAATATTTGCACCTTTTTTCCTGAATTATTGGCAGAAGACCTTTCTCAGAAAATCACTCTTTGAACCTTCATATTTAATTTGTATTTTACACGTTCAGTTAGAAAAGCAAGAAAAGTCTGACTGCAAATCTTTAATTAATCATAGCAAATTCTCCAACTGTGTGAAACATGATTCATTCTGCCTCTTGACTACTATAGCACTTTAGATTTGATTTTTATAAATTACCTGTGCCACCACTGTAGTGTAAATGGATGTGCAAAGGATTGTAATTACCAAGAAACTCAATGATGTCCAAATGAAAACCGTACATAGGGAAATAATTACAGTTTCAAACACTATATTATTTAATACAGTGACTTCTAAAGATTTTTTCTTAAAATAGAACAGCTGTATTTTCTGGTTAATGCAAGTCATTGTCAGAATCTTTTCATTGCATAGGGCAGAATGAATGATACCATATGTACCAGGCATCTCTATGAACCCACAAATAAAACATAAAATCATAGAATATTCTGAGGTGGAAGGGACCCACAAGGATCATGAAGTCCAACTCCTGACCCCATGTAGAACAACCCCAAAAATTAGAAAACAAAGAAGATTTTATGTAGAAATACATAATTTTGCTTTTGCCTCATGTTCAATGACCAAATGAAAAAGGAATTTCACAAGAATTCATGTATGGTATCACTCAAGTGATTTGGGGTATGGAATCTACTAAAATACCTTCTGTTCAGTAATTGCACATGTAACTAATAAAGGCAAATGTTACAAAGATGAAAGAAATTGTATTTGAAAATGTCAAGTGAGTTGTTGTTAGTGCAGATTGCACATGGTATGTTGAAATAAAAGGTCTAAATATTACAACAATCATTAAAATTATATGTATGAGTCAGTGAAAATAAAATCATTGGCCTGATCTTAGATAACACTTTGTTCCAATACATATTTCAAACTTAGTTTTTCTTTCAAATGGAAGCACTTTTGTGATCAAGTTTGTGTTTACTACAACCAGAAGGATTGCTAGGGTACTTGGATTCACTCAGTGTTTTAGTCAAAGCTGAGAATAAATCTGCTAGCTTTGAGATTGCTGGATTGGTTAATGGATCTACTGGGCAGCAATTAGTACTTTCTGTCAAAGAAAGACTTCAGTTCCCCTAGAGGTTAACTGTTGGCATATTTCCGTGCTATTTGACCTAAACTGGATTAAAAATATTCAATATCCACTCAAAATTAGGATCAGCATAGATGTCCAATAAGATTTAATCCCACCATGTTCTAATCTGTTTCCTTAAATATATCAGATGTTTACTTAAAGAGAGTGGACAGGATCAAAATCTGAAGAACAAAAACTACCATAACAGTCTGTGAATGCAGTGACACCTGGTAAAGGGGAGTATTATTTCAGTGTGGTAGGTGAAATTTTTCTGAAATCTCTTTGGAGGAATAATCACTGAAAATTAGAAATTAATAAGTGGCAAAAGTTGTGGGTTTCCCCTGTTTTGTTGCCGTTTCTTTCTGTACAAGAAAATTCAAAGAACGCTTTCTTAGAATTGTACAATAATTAGGGTTGGATGGGACCTCTACAGAAAATTTCATCCAAGTCCTTACTCAAAGCAGGGCCTATGCTGCTCAGGTTGCTCAGGATCTTGTTTGGTCAAGTTTGGTCAAGGAGTACAATTCTGGAACATCTTTGGGAACCTTTTCCCAATATATGACAGCTCTCATGGTGAAATCTTTTTTTCTAGCACTGGAAATCTACAGTGTTGCAGTTTGTTTCCATTGCCTACCCTTTTTTCAGTTTGCTATAACTCGAGATCCAAGTCATCAAGGAATGATGAGCATGTAGCAGCTTGATCTCCTGCAGCAACACTGGACATGTCAAGCTGGGGCAAAGCATGGGCCAGGTTTCTGATGGAGAATGTTTATATTAATCCACCAGCTGTATATATTACAACTTTGTCAACCTTTTTAACCACCACAGTAATAATACTGAGTCCTTGTTTCAACTGAGACGTTCTGAGATTGTCACAAGGGAGTGGCCCCAGTGGGTGACAGACTTAGTACAGGATGCATTGGTCTTCCATGGCCTTAAAGTCATGTATGTTGGGAAATATAACTCTTGCGTGCAAAGACCTGTTGGTTTAAGAAATATTCACATTTTTATCTGTGGTAATCCCATAATGGAGACAAGGCCATGTCTACAGTACCAAATACAAAACCAAGTCTCATTAGAGTTAAGGCTAGTCTTAAAGTCACCAAGTACAAAGAAATTTCACTCCTTCCTCCAGCAGATATGCTGTCCTGCAGGGAATAGAATAAATATGTTGAACCTTGTGGAAGGTAAAGAATATTCACTATCATAATCCTTGTATGACTGATCTGCTGAGGCCTCTTAGTAGCTGTGAGGGATAAAGTGGGAGAAAGGCTGCTGGTAGAGGAAGATTCCAAATCCCTTTCACTTGGGATACCAATCATGAGAGGAAATGACCCCCATTAAGCTCCATCTCAAATAAGATTTATTTGCTTTAATACATGCTGATTTTTTCCCAAAAAATTTGCTTCAGTGTAGGCCAGACTCTGAACAGTATTGTTCTGAAAAGGAGAGCATGACTGAGTCCCTTGTGCATGGGCGGGCAGGTGACTCTTAGTTGTGCCAAAGCTACTCGTGCTTTCTCAGTGGAGTAATGCAGGTATTGATACAGATTTAGAACCATCTCCTCTTGTTTGTTCTTTCTTAAAACTTCTTGTAAAACTCAGATAAAACAAACAGGGAAAAAAAAATCGGTGTAAAACATCAAAGGTAAATTTGAATCTGTGTTATCTGAAAATCTATGCAGCCCTGACGAGCCTAAACACAGTTCAAATATGGAGTTCAGTAACTCAGTCAAATCTAGTTCTTCAGTTTAGCTCAGTTTTGTGAATGTTTCAGTAAGCTAAACGTGCATGTCCAGTTTAAAATTAAACCAGGCATCATGAAGGCACACAGCCTTGTTTGGGGCTTTCTCTGCAGAAGTTTCACACAGCTTCAGTCAATCATAGTCTACACACAAATGACTGTACCCCCCTTTGGCTTGTTTGTTTACTCCTCCTAGCTGGGAGCTAGCAAAGCGCATGCTGGCTCTCTGCTTTTCATTATGCAACAGGCAGCTGTCAATCTCTGTCTAGTGCTGTCACAGCTTTAGTAATCTCGAGTGATGAACTGCTGTGCCTAGGGATATGAGTGAAGATAACTGGTACTCATTTTATTGTCGATGTGCTACTATCATGAGCTCTTTCCCCATAGCTTTTATTGGTTTCCATGTCATATTAACTTGGCACCAGTCATTTTCTAGTGCAGAATTCCCAAACTGCGCAGAAGTGTTTTGTCCGTGGCATGTGAACACACAATGAAAAACAACTGAGTTTCTATCAAAGGAATTCAAAAGCCCTTGTGTTTGCTTTGCTTTAAGGCATGAAGGAGCAGAGTCAGGGTGATTATCCTGGCTCAGCTGTAGAGCAATAACTGCTTAGGCCTTTTAACTGTTCTAACTTACTTTCCTTCAAGCAATGTTTGGTGAAAGTTACTACCTTGATTTTTTTTTTCTCAGTAAAACACTGGAGTTGCTGCTTACACAGGGTTTAATCAAGCATGATACATCATAATGGGCTTGGCCCAAAATTGCTGATGAATGAGTTTTCATTTGAGAAATTTGATTTTTACATTGAGGCTCTACAAGAATCAGTTTAATTATCTGTCACCTGAAAAATGCTAAGTGATTCAAATCAGAATATTTTGGTTATCTTTTCTTTTTTTTTTTAAATTTCTATATGAGATACTATCCCAGCTTTCAATTTTAATATACTTCTGTATATGTATATCTGTATGCATTTCATAATGCATATTTTGTATTATATTGATGTTTTTGGCAGTATTAAGCCAAAACATCAGAGAAAAATTTTTAATGGTTTAATATCAAATCGATTTGTATGGATGAACTAACCATATTTTCTAGATTTAAGAAAATGCGTGCAATTTGGATGAATATATGTTTCTGTTATCTGCCAAGATTTATTCAGTGCAGAGTTTATCTTCTATTTCAGCCTTCTCCCCAGACTAACTCTCCACTCAGTCAACACCTCCATTTTCAAAGAACTTTAGTTACAGGAGAGGCACCACCAACACAAGTTTTGCCATTGCTGGAAGTTTTGCCATTGCTGGAAGTTTTGCCATTGCTGAGACCTTTGTGTTCTCTGTTCTGAAGCGGAGGATATTTGGGGTTTGGTGTTCATCAAAGCAGCTGCTGCTACAGGTGTAGCAAATCTTCCAGATGGTGGGGGAGGGTTCCTCCCATCTGTGCACCTCCTCAGTGCCAACCCTGTTATCTAAGCTTGATGCAGGCTTCTTGAATTTAGCTATAATATGATGATGGTTATCATTCCTCTTCGGTGTCTGGAATCAGTCCCATGCAGGATGAATTTATTCCCTTAAGGCTGAGATGTGGGTAGTATGTTCATTCACCTACAGAGCACCAGGTGTATGTCTGAGTGTGTCCACATTGTGTACAAGTCAATCCAAGGTAAAACTCGTCATTACTTCATTGTCAAACACCTTAAAAAACCATGCTGTGCTTGAAATTCAACCACCCTACCATGAAAATGCTGTTCTTTTAGCTTCTCACAATTACAGAATGCAGAGCTGAGATCCCTGTGCTTCTGTATCCAATAGTAAATGTTAGACCTAATTATTACTGGGCTCTCTTTAAGCTCATTGCTGAGCTGATCCCCCATATTATGGCATGTTTTTGCTTTGTGGACAGGCTGGGAAGGAAATTTGTCTATCTTAGTGTGTCTTTCCCATGGGAAGAGAATAGTAAGGTGATGAAAAAGCCATGTGAGATTGAGTGATTTGGTAATCAATTCCACTTATAGTTAGATACCTATTAATTCCCACTTATAGTTAACCCTAATCAATTTCCACTATAGTTAGATAGTTTTAAACTTATGCAACTGCTGCTGAAAATTAAGTTCTCTGTTTCTTCTGTTTAAGTTTGAGGTTCGATGAGATTGGCCATTCTCAGTGACAGCGTAGCTATGGTTTTCTAGAGAGCAATTAAAAGATTTTGATGAGGTTACTTTAGCAAGAAGATTAAGTTCAGTTGGCCAGACACTTTGCTGTGTGAGAGACAGCCCTGGAGAGCTGTTAACCACTGCTGACAGATGGCCCCCGAGTTCCTCGGTGCTCTTAGTGAGAGGATCTGAATTATGTCCCTGGTAGATGCGTCCTTATTAGATTAGCACAGTGAAATAGAGCTCCTGTTTCTCCTTCACACACTCTCTGCTTCCTTGGCACGCCTCTGATGTCTAGAATAGATCTTGGAGGCATGGACTGACCTCCTCCACAGTTACTTCTATGCCAAGACCTGCTGCTTTTCATCATCCTCAACAACTGAACAGAACATGTTTTCATAAGAGAACACTAGTGAATGTTTTAATTTCATTTCTGCTTTCTTTATCACAGAACTACACAAGAGATTTCACTTCTGTTTAGCAGGCTGAAATTAAGGGCTTATATTATGGAAACACTGCCATGAGGGAATAAATAGGCAGACGCTGCCTAAACAAAACAGAAGGAAGAAAAACCAAAATGCTAATTTACAGATTATGTTTAACTGAGAGTTAGAAACCACATTTAAATAAATAAATAAGTAAATATTCAATTAACTGTGATTAATTATGCTTCTGTACATTAGTCCTGCTTGTCTTTTTCCTCAGCCTAGTCCAGGAAATGATTCCAAATTAATTCCTGGTCAACCATGCCGTTCCTGGCAGAGTAAACATCCTATTTTTTAGACAGACAAGTGGTGATGTATCTTGGATCTGCAGAGTTTTTTTTCAGCAGTACTGACAAGCATATAGTGGTGTAGAGATACAAGTATTGCAGACAAAACTTTTGGCTCTAAACAACATCCTACAGACCTGATGCTCATTTAGTTACTTTGCAAAGGCATTCAAGATCATTTCCAGAGAAAGAAACAGGTTACTGAGTTTTCCAGCTGAGACAGATTGGAGAGGAAACACAAGATATATAGTAAGCACCTACCTTGGTAATTGAAAGAAGACAACTGAAAAGCTGCTGTGGTAAAAACACCCACCCCACTTCTTCTATAGCTGCAGAATCAGGAGAAGATGCACATGAAAGACACAGTATGGGATATTCCTTGAACACATGGCTAGAGTAGAGCTGCGTTCCTATAGGGAGAAGGAATGGGGTCAGTATCACTGAATCACAGCATGGTTGAAGTTGGAAGGGAACTCTGGAGGTCATCTTGTCTTACTCACCCGCTCAAGTGGGGCCACCTACAGCCCATTGCTCAGGACCATGTCCCGATGCTGTTGTGTACCCCTAGGGAAAGAGACTCTGCAGCCTCTCTGGGCAACCTGTGCCAGTAGTCATTCACCTTCACAGGAAAAAATGTGTTTCCTGATGTCCAGAGGGAACCTCATGTGCTTAACTTTGTGCCTATCACCTCTGATCCTGCCACTGGGTACCACTGATAAGGTGAGAGCCTGGGTCTATTTTCTTTGCACCCTCCCCTCAGGTATTTGTCATACGGATGAGATTCCCCCTGGTGTTTTCTGGAGTGAACAGTCCCAGTTCTCTCAGCCTTTCATCACAGGAGAGGTTCTCTAGCACATTAATAAATTTTGTGATCCTTTGCGGGACTTTTTTCGGTATATCCCTGTCTCTCTTGTGCTGGGGAGTCCAGAACTGGGCACAGCAGTCCAGTAGTTCAGTAGTGCCAAGTGGAGGGGAAAGATCACCTACCTCAGCCTGCTGGCAATACTTGTCTTAATGCAGCCCAAGATATTTCTCTGCCTCAAGGGCACACTTTGGCTCATGTTCAGTTTGGTGTACCCCAGAACCCCAAGGTCCTTTTCTGCTGAGGTCCTTTCCAGCTGGGTGTTCCCCAACCCATACTGGTGCAAGGGTTTGTTCCTCCGTGGGTGTAGGACTTTGCACTTATCCTTCTTGACTGCACAAAGTACACTTTGGACCCCTCTGCATGAGGCTGACCCCTCAGCCTCCTGCAGTCCCTCTGGATGGCAGCACAAGCCTCTGGCATGTCAGCCACTCCCTCCAGTTTTGTGTCATCTGCAGACTTGCTGAGTGTGCACTCTGCCCCATCATTCACATTGCTAATGAAGATGGTAAACAGGATCCCAGTGTGGTTCTTCAGTGCAGCAGAGAAGTTCTGATTTAATGAGGAAAATAAAAGCAAATAAAGGTGTGTTCCTAATAAGCAGGAACACTACTTTTTTTTTTTTTNNNNTTTTTTGGCTGAACATTTTGAGGGATTACATTGCCTTCAATATCCTTCATCTGCCCATTAATCTGCTAACAACATTTAAGATTCTGTGCATTCATCTATTTACTTTTGAGGTTCTGGTATGTAAAATAATTATCTTACTTTGTAACAGGATGTTCTGCTATTGCATAGTTAACATTTTGTAAATTACTCTGCTAGCATTCTTTATCAATTATGCCTCTTTGAATAAAAGGTAATGCCTCAGGCCCAGAGCTAAATTATTTACTTGCAGCTTGCTGATGTGTCTAAAATTCCACTCTACCTGCAACTTTGTCAGGCAGCTCTGCTTTTCTTGATGCTCAGATGATGGGAGAGATGTGAAGTCAAACAGGCTTGTATTTTTAGTAGGGAGATGAACAAAGACATTAAATAGCTTAGATGAGAAAAACAATATCCTCTAGGAGAACGCCTTCAGTATGGGTGAACAAAACATGATGACATATGATGACAAGTTGTTGGTGAGTGTGAAATGTTCCGTGGGTTACTATGCCTGGAGTTTTTGCACCAGCCAAGTCCACCAGCAGTCTGCTTGAAGGGAAGGGGAAAGTGCACATTTCATCCTCTCCCATTCCTGTCCTCCTATCTTGAACAGATTTAAGGCAGCTTCTTGAGTAACCAGGACAAAAAGAGGGAGAAAGTTTTCTTCCCATGTTTTTTTACCCGTTATCAATGAAACAAACACAGCTTTTATGGAGCTGATCAGTTGTAGTGATTCATCCTCATTTCAGTGAAGATGTTGATGGCCTTATGCAGGGTGCTCTGCACTGTGCCATCTGAAAAGGGGAAGGAAGTAACAAACGCTAATAAAACATTAATAATGGTTTCAGGAGGCATTACTATATTTAGCTTGAATTAGTTCACATTTCTTTTGAATCCTTTTATGCCCTTATGAAAGCAAACATTTTCTGGCTTGGGTGCCTGAATATGGCCTACTGAATTCATACAGGAGCTCTTAAATAAATGTCTCATGTTGCTAAATCACGTAATTTCTTTCCAATGCTGAAGCATTTTCAGCATCATTCACCCTATGAAGAATTGTAAACCTTTAATTTTTATTAGTGGTTTATATGTAGAACAGCAATTTTTATAAAGCAATTCAAAATCTGATGATAAAAAGAACTACATAAAAACCTGTTATTTACTCTTCTTCCACTGCTTGGTGTATACAGAATGTTCCAGGAACCCTCTATGTCGTTTTCCTTTTTAAAAATCTCTTCCTAGAGCACAGGTTGAATCATAATCATTTTATCTTGCAAGGAGCTTCCTTCTGTGCACAGTTTTCTCTGAATTCCAATGGGTGAAAGCACTCATGAGAGTGGAAAGAAGGTTGTATTGGCAACAAAAGGGCATAAGTTCAAGTTTGCTGATCAAGTTTCAAAGGTGCTCTAATGTACTAAAATGAAACTTCCTCTGTTGTATATATCTAATCTAGAAATCACATCGATCAATACATAAGTTTATAGACCTGTGTAATTATTAATTTTGAATTCACTTAAAGCAATATATAACAACTTGACCAAAGTTCACAATTAATATGTATGTAAATATATTTTTATTATATTGGTTTGGGTTTGCATTTTTATAGTTCAAATCCCGTATGCTGGTGATTTAGGGTTTAACAGGAACTCATTCACTTCATAAATATTAATTACTGCATAGGCTTTATTCCATATTAGAGCATCTGGGGGAAAAGTGCTGATCATTACATTGCTTGTGAGGATGTATTTTTACCTAAAAATACCCCTGGATAAATTAAGTCTGATTTAGAGAACATTAGTCTGAAAGGTGTAATGCATTAATTTCAGGCATAATATTTTAATAGCAGCAACTGCAGTGTAACAGTGTGTTCAGCCCTGCAGTCTGAGATGTGCTGCATTGTCACAGTGTCCTCCAGCAGAATTTGAGCGGCCAAATGGGAGAGTGATGTCATCAGTTTAATGTTATATATTAGTAAGAGAATATGCATATCCATTGCCATTAAACTGAAAAAGACTAGTTCTTAGGGCAGCTCCCGAGGTAAATCAGAAAACTTCCCTGTCTTCATTAGCAGGATCATCAGCTGGTGTCAATCAGGATTGCTCCATTGATTTCAGCACCGAGTCAGATGAGTGACTGACCTTTCTGTCTTTAAAGCAGAGCCTGAGCTTGAAGTGTTTGTAAGGGACATGGGGTGCTCCACCTTTGCTGTGTGGTGCAGCATGGATTATTTTCATAGGTACCTTGACTTGCTGAATAATTTGATCACAGTTAGTCAGTGCCAGGAAATTCATATTTGTTCTTTTACTTGGTCTTCACCATCTTAACATATTACAATGCCTGCCACCAGTGTGTTTGACTTGTTCAGCTGGCTAGTTCTAAAAAGGTATGTGTGGCTACCTGGTCTGTATGGAAGGTGAAATCCATAACAGGCTTCACCTGAAATAGTACATCCCTCTTTATCAAGGTGATTGTAGTTTGTTGTCATGTCTCCTGAGTACTGATATGGGGCTCTGGGTACAGTGTGACCACCAACCCATGCACAGTGCTCATCTCAATTTTTTGTGCCTCAACCATAGTGTGGGCTCTCTTAGCTTGACCTTGAAATTCTGAACATAGTTGCTATTTTCTGAGTGTTCTGAGCATCCAGGGGAATTCTTCAAGTGTAAACTGCTTAGAATAAAACTCTTATTCTTGTCATATATTTTAATGTGCCATATATTTTCCAAAGCTATTTAGAAGCCGAATCTCAAAAAATGCTGGGTTTCCTCATAAACATGTTCTCTGTGTTACCACCACAGTCTGTTACCGCCTGGCTTATTCACAGAGAATGGTAGGGATTACGGATCAAATGACCCCAAATCCCTCACTACTGTCATGTTTAATAGAGGATCAGTAACTGTATGCAGCATTAAACAAAGCTCAGTTTAAGAACTACAGATTTGCTATTTCCTATGTTCGGATAATCACACTGCAATAAGGCAAGAAGTTTAACAGGAATATTTGTAACATTGCTCTTAATATTTCTTTGCCTAAATATTTTGCCATTGTTTTACTATCTGTGTTTTCTAATTTATGCACGAAGAGAACCATGGTTTGTGTATCCAATAGCAAACTGTGATTGTTGCTGACAAAAGTAGATACTGGTTCTTTACGAGGGTGAGTGCAAAAAGGAGCAAAGTTCTGAAACAGTCACTGATGAGTTTGTGAGGATAAAATGTGAGAAAAGTCATTCGTTCTTGAAAGAAGCAGTGGCTAGCAGAAAGAGTTTGGGCATAAATGAGAGGAGAAGCTTCAGTCTAAAAAGCTGAGAGATGTTACAGGATTAAATCCTGCTTCTATCCCTGTCAATGGAATGATTTATTTTCTTTTCCTTATCTTTTCAGTTAACTCTTTGAAACTTTTGATATTTAAGTACTTTATGTGTAATCTCTGTGGTCTTGTAATATGATCGAAGGTCCATGCTATTGCCTTGAGATGTTACATAAGCATTTAAGGTTGTATTCAGAATTATGTGGGGAAAAAAAAAGGCAAAAAAAAGGCCACAGTTTCAGTGTACTTAAATGGTCAATTCTTCACTTACTTTTGAAAGACTGTTAAAAATTCATATTTCTAACTCTTCTTTTCAAAACCAGCATAATCTACAGCCTTCTCTTTAAAATAAATGAAAGAGAAATTAGAAAACCTAATTATTTACTGATATTTCTGCAGTGTTATGCATTCTTTTTCAGACCAAAAGAAAATACTATTAAAATCAGAATTTTTCATTTCATTAGAAGAATTATCAATAATTTGATTATGTTGCCAATGCAGGGAGAATTAATTTTTATAAGTTTTAAAGACTTCATAATGGTCATTGATAATTCCAGCCTTCTTTTTTTCTGAGATGTCCAGAGCTGTTTGAATGAAGTTAAGTTGATAGACAATTAACTGATCACCAAATCGTCTTTTCATCTTAAAGACAGGAAAATATACTACCCTTTTTTACATTTTTAGTGAAATTGGAATTTTGAAAAATACTGCTTCATGGTGAGAAAGTAGTTATTTTATTAAAAGAGCTGAATTCTGAGAAATTGCAGAATAGAAAGACAATTTCCTAACTCCAGGTATTGGAGGTTTTACTGTTGGCAAAATTAAATAAGCAGCTTCTCATTTTTGTTAATTTTTCTCTCACATGGGTTCAGACCCCAAAAGGCAATAAAAAAATCTTCATCTCAGAACTAGACTATATGGAGAGATAGCAGATTCCTGCCCTACTAGTAGTGTAGTAACTTTCTGAACCTCCTTGGTCCAGTCACTGCAGTTGGTAATGGGTTTTGCTGCTTGTAGGGAGTGTTTCACTTCACCCAGTAGGGCATGAACAGCTTGTTCCATACTGGTCTCAGCCTCTGGGCACTGAGATGCTCAGGGTTCTCTCTTGGCTCAGCTGTTAATTAAGAATCATCCTCCTTTCTCTCCTGAGCTATCTGTTCTCGGCGGCTCACCTTTCCCTCTCATCTATCCCTTTAATTGGAGACTTTGAAAAATAAATCTCCTTACAGATGTGCCCAGCATATGGTGAAATTGCAGGAGCCAAAAGATACCATGGATCTAATCAAATATGGTTGGCCAAAAAAATAAGCATCTTCCCTTTCAAGTACTTTTCTTTGGAAAAAAGTGGGTTTGGGTTTTTTTCCTGTTTCTTTTTAAATTATGGGGTGGAATTTTGGGAGGTATGACTTTTTTCCCCCTTTTATTCCCAATTTTCCCTTTCCCCCTTTCTGCCACCTCTGTCGATGAGAGAGAAGGACACCATTAGTTCTGAACTGCCTGGTTAAGTGCATGGCAATGACTAGGACAGTGCTCTATTCCTAGTGGAGGCTGCAGACTTTGGCTTTGGCTGGCACTTTGGCCTGTCCTGATGCTGCCCAGATTTCTCCTGCCTTCTAAGGCTGAGGGTGAACAAGTTCTGATTTGGGCAAACTAATGTGCAATTTGTATACTTCAATTTAAAAGTTAAACACTTAGAATCACAGAATCATTAAGGTTGGAAAAGCCTTCCAAATCCATGGAGTACAAACCTTGACCAAACACGACCACATCAATTAAACCATATTCACTAAGTGCCACATCCAGTTGTTTCTTGAATAATTCCAGGGCTGATGACCAGCCTTTCAGTGAAGCAATTCTTGATTTCATTATTTGCCTTATCCCAGTATTAAAATACCCTTATCCACAGGCATTATTTTTAACCTTCCCGACAGCTGTAGAGATCCTTTGTTTTCCTAACTGTCTTGTGATCGTTACATCAAAAGTTATATCTCATCATCCCGCAGGCAAATATTAAGTTTAATACATGTAGTTTTACCCCTGGGCTGTTGTTTTCCCTTTGCTTTGTTTCTATAATTCATTGTAATACCTGGTTTTCTGATGAAGTTTAAGAAAAAGTATCAAGTGTGCTAGGCTCCTGTCTTTGGGTGTCTATCTTCTCACCTTGCCTTACATGAAACACATTTAAAGTATTCCCAAATCCTTCAAAGTGGCTGTCATTCATTCTGGCATGTATGTAGTTCCATTTGGTGCCACCTTGTGCTGCAGAAATTTGAGTTTTCGGTTCTCAGCAGATGGCAGGGAGAGGGATGTATTTGCCTTTTTTTGGGAATACCAGTCTGATGGAAATGTTTATGCTTGTTTGTGCGTGGGTCACTCAAACAATACAGGTGACCATGGTTTTTCAAAGTCTAAAGTATTTAGAAATGCTTTAGCGGTCCCATTAAGTTCAAAGGGGAAATATCTGGAAAGCATTGGAATGCCTATATCTCTAGATTCATTGGGACCTTGACATGTTTGTTGCTGTTTCCTTTGCAGTAAGACTTCAGATTCCAAAAGTGAATGTCACATATCTCCACTGACAGAAACTTCACATTTTTTCTAGTGCAGTTCCCAGGCAAAATAAGTTGAGATGTGAGAAAAGTAAAGGTATAATTCTGTCTAATCATCTTGTCCACAAGGAGTTGACCTTTCTTTCCATTGTGGTCTTCAAGACGGTAGTGCGAGGATGAAATGTCCTGAACCATGGAAGTTTATCTGTGTAGAGTTTGGAGGGAAACCAACATCCAGCCAGTCTGTAATCCTACATTTTGTACACCACACTAAAGTTTGCCAATAGAAAAGCCTGGGATATTTTGTTTTGTCTTGCTTTATTTTGCTTTGTTTTAGTTTGCTTGGCATTTTTGGTATCTTCTCTGATACCTAATGCCAGCAAAACACTTTGCTTTATTTTCCTACACATTTTTTTTCCCATCAGGGACTTTAGACCTTTGGTCTCATATTGTGCTGTGTGCTATTCATACCTGAGTCCCCTGCCTTTCTTTCAGAGAACTTTTAATTCCCATGTTCTCCAGTCCATCTTGTCTTTTGTTTCATTATATTAGGTATTGCTTGTTCAGTGTGACAGCAAAAAGCTTTAAGTGATGTATCCATTTTATCACCAGTACCTTGAATCAGCTTTGGAGATTTATATGCACATGTTGGTATAAAACTCTTAGCAAGCTCTCTTGCTGCTGCTGAAATGGGGAAGAGTGATGGCAATTCCATTGATGTTTGTGCTCAGTGGAGTGGCAAATAGGAAACAGCAGCATCATGTTTCATCCTTCTCCTTTGTTTCCTTCTCCCCTACCCATCTCCCCCGTCAAGTGGTTTAACCTGTTTGCTGTTGGTAGCTTTATGGTTTAAGAGACTCTACAAATAAGCCACATCAGCTTTTTTTGGATGCCAGTTCCCCTGGTAATCAGACCCTTCCACCCCAATTATCTTTTTCAAGAACATGCTGGAATCAGCCACTAAATACAACAGTGTGTGTTTCTGTCTTCCACCCTTCCCTATTCAGCTCAAAACCAGACAACACTGATGTTACTTTAAGTGTTTGTTTACAGCTCATCCATCACCATGGCACTGGGGACCTTTTGGATGCAAAACATCCTGGCTTGCTGTCTCTCACAACTGCAAGTAATCATTTGTACTCTAGCCGGAGCTGGGAAGCTCTTTCTAGGCCAATTGTCCAAACAGACTGACAGAGCCTTTTTCTGAGTTTGGCGCCCAGCTTTGGACTCGCCTTCTACATCCTCTCCCACATCTTCCTCCAGCATTGGAAGACATGGCTGATTGCCAGGGTGGTATTTGCAGTCCATGATTTGAAAGGTGAGATGCCTGAATGAAACATAGTGGACTTTAATGTGCCAAAGCTTGTATCATGTGCCCCAGCAACTCTTTCTGGCTTAAAAATCTCCGTCCTTTGTGTCCTTTGAAACAGTGCAGTGGACAGTTCTAGGTTGTTCCATGCTTTTTCTAGGCGTAGCTTTAGACCTAGCTTTCCTTTGGGCAAGAGCATGTTGCTCCAGACAGATCATTTTGGAGATCGCTGTATGGGTGCAAGCTGATGTTGCAAGAAAGAGGGAGGTGTATGCACATCTGCAGGAGAAACTCACTGCACAAAAAAGCGAGCTAGGAACAGCTCATTGTATGGATCAAACAGACAAGAAACTCCTTGCAAGGAGTGGGCGTGTGGAAAGCCACCTGGTTTTCACTGCTTCATCCACAGCTTAACAACTTGGGCTTGTGCCATCTCAACATTTGCCCTACCCTGTTGCCAAGGTTTACTGTAGAATAGTGCCATATAGAAATAAAAGACAGGCAAACAAAGAACCATTTTAGGCATCTACTGTAACTTCATACTCCATCAGCTACGAAAAGAAGTTTGGGTAGATTTATCTCACTTCTCTGTGTTTGTTTCCGTGTTCTGCCCCTGTGTAGGAGCCCAGAGAAGTGCTACAGTTCTGACCCACTTTTGTAAATCCAGTGCTTTTGATATCCCTCAGTAAGGTTCGAACAAACTGCCCCACGTGACTGAGAGCACATCAGAGCTGAGCCTCAGAACTGCCAAAGTTTTACTCTTTTTTTCATCAAAAACTTCTCTGTATTGCTGGAATCACACTTGCCCTTGCAACTATTTCTTTATGAACAAGCTATTGTAATTTTTATTGGAGCCAAAAAATTCCATATTCATGTTTTAAAAACAGAGCTGAAGACATTGTTTGTTTTCCCAAGTGCTTCAGTCATTCTGAGTGAACTCTGTGGAAGAGACAGTTGACATGCCTTTGGAGAGGCCTTGAACAAAATGTATTCTGTTCTCAATCAAGTGCTGAAGGGTACAGTGATGTGACAGGCTTCAGGGAAACTGGCTTAGGGACCAGGCAGGCTCTAACAGGAAATATTTAAAAGAAAACAGAATGAGACAAAGAGAAAAAAATCCCCACAGACCAACCAGAAAGGGAAATAGAGGATGAAGATGAGGGTATAGAGGTAATCACTATGATTCTGACTGAAGCCTTGCTGTCTTGACTGAAGCCAAAGTTCTGCCTCCTTTTTTTGCCATTTTCCCTTGTTCTCCTCCATCCTCTTTCTATGCCACCGTAGGAGGTAGGATGGATTAAACAAACCTAATTTAATTTCCTGAGCAAACCACCCATCCTCCATTTGCAGGGAGCAGAGAGAGAGGAACACTTCTAGGATATGATTTGACTGAACCTGACTCTGGTGTCCATGTCAGTGTGATATGAAACCTTCATTTCTGCCCTTTAGTCAAAAAAGAAAACCTCAGACATAAAGGGTGTAGAACATTAAATTTGTTCAGATAAATTCTCATACTGAGAAACTTACCAAAGCTATGGTCACTGCCTTGGTGTGCTGATAAGTGTTAAGTTTGGGGCTCAATAGCTTTTCAGTAATTGAATAGAGGATTGAGAGAGCCATTCTCTGTTCAAAAGTGCAGTTTTGCTTCACAGCCACTCCTGAAATGGAGATGAAACATGCGTCTCAAAGAAGCTGCCTCATACAGTGGATGATTAGGTCAAAATTTGGACTACTTCTGTCATCATTAAAGCATCTGATCACAATTTATGGGGATCTTTGGGACAAGAATTGAGAGAATGGGAGCACTTTTAAAGGCTGTGGTAAACTTTGGGAATAAATTCTGCAGATAAAATGATGAGAGAACTCAAAGCTTTGCAAAATAGGGTAAGGAAATAATAAAATTCAGGAACAACAAAATAAAACAGGACTAATCTGAGCTTCCATGCCAAAAATAGCCTGGGTTGATGGTATTTAGACTGTCCTCTAGAAAGGGAGATTGGTTTTTCTGACAAAATTCTTCCCTTCACCCCTGGCTTCTTTCTTTTTAATAGCAAATTGAAACCTTAGTTTATTTTCTTAGAATTATAGAGTGGTCTCCGTTGGAAGGGACCTTAAAGATCACCTAGTTCCAACTCCCCTGCCATGGGCAGGGACACCTTCCACTAGACCAGACTGCTCAGACACCCATCCAAACTGGCCTTGAACACTTCCAGGCATGGAGCATCCACAGCTTCTCCAGGCATTTTGTACCAGTGCCGCATCACCCTCACAGGCAGTAATTTCTTCCTGAGATTTAGTCTAAACTTTCAGTTTAAAGCCATTCCCCCTTGTCTTATCACTACGTGTCCTTGTAAAAAGCTCCTCTCCCGTTTTCTTGTAGCTCCCTTTAGGAACTGGGAGGCTGCTCTAGGGTCTCCCCTCTCCATTGCTCCAGACTGAACAACCCCGACTCTTTCAGCCTGTGTACACAAGAGACATCCCCTCCCTTGACCTCTGGGTCACTCTTCTTTTGATACAGCCCAGGATACTTTGGGCCTTCTGGGCGGAGAATGCTCTTTGCTGGGTCATGCTGAGCTTATCCTCCAACACCCCCAAGGCCTTCTCAGGGCTCCACTCAGTCCCTTCCCTACCCAGCCTGAATTTGTGCTTGGGATTGCTCTGACTCAGGTGCAGGAACTTATACTTGTCCTTGTTGGAATTTTTGATCCTTCCACCATTCTAAAAGGAAATTTTTTGTTCCAAAATTATTAAAATAAAAGATTATGGGGTTAAATGGTTGCTACAACTACTTTTTTTTTTTTTTTTTTTCCCTTCTAGAACTCTTTCTGAAATTCAGTCTGAGTTGATAAGAATATCTGGATTGTTCCTGGCTCTGAATTTAGCATCTGGTGAAAACATTTCAGTTTTTCTTAATGGATCTTTGTCTATATAGAGATGATTTCTAGAAGATTCTTTGTTTCCAGTTTACCTCCTAAATTTGACTTCTGGTTTTTTTTGGTGTTTGTGTTGCTGTGAAGTTCATTCTTCCAGTCAGGGCTGAAGGTGTCTAGGACCAGGTATTCTGCCAACACAAAAAAAGTGGTACTTACCCTAAAGAGGTCATCACCTGACTGCAAAACAGAAAAGAAGAAAAAGCAATTAGCATGATTGCAACTTTTGTTGCTGAACTTTTAACTATGTTAGTTATATTCATATTCCTTAGCCGTGATCTTGAAAACTCTTTCATGTCTCTTTATGCCACTATATAGAAAGGACCATTAGCCTGCATATAAGTTTTTTGGGGGGGTCTACAAAGGTACATTTGGAACAATGAGATAGCTCTGTGTCTTCACCAGGAAGAAGCACTGTCCTTGGCTTAGCAATTATGGATGAGTTCTTGGAGCTTCTGCAAACTTAGATCTCAATAAATCAAGAGCTGACTTGACAGTGGAATAATTTCTGTCCTTGTACAGGGTAAGTCTGGCACTTTCAGACATAGAGAAAGTAATTTTGTGATCATTGCTTAGCAGAACTGCCAGTGGATCTTCTTGAAGAGCTCTCTGCACTAGGTGGAGTCAATCAGGAATATGTGTAAATATGTTCAAAGGCAGAGATTATTCACAATTCATCAGAGTCGGTGGCATTAAGAAAGTGTCCTGTAAGTGTATTTAAGGAACAGCAATGCTGTTGAAGAACTGCAGTTACTGGTAAGCCATTTTTCCTTTGAAAATGGTTGTAATAACTTTGTTTCAATGCAAAGTAGTTTTCTGTATTTCTCTTCATGCACACATCCTCTTCCTTATGCATGCATAAGAGAGAAATATAAAGACACTGGAAGAAGGGATAACTCTATGACTATCCCAAACCAGCAAGTACTGCATAACCCACAGAAACATTTACTTTTTGGAGAATTCCCAGCAAGATTTACATGTGAAAAGGGTTATTGCTAAAATGATGTACCACTGCTTCTTACTGGGGTTTTTCCACCTGTAACTGGCAATTGGATTTATGTAAAACAGCTGAACTACTACTAAAAAATAGGGGTTTTAACATTTGACATCTCTATGCAAATGTTAGAATTTAAAAAAAAAATCAGGTAAGAGTGGTGAGTGACAAGAACACCCAAACAACAAAGCTTCTTCAAAATGCTGTATAGATGTTTCTATGTCTAAATGCAGTGCATGGTATTAGTTTGCTCTCAGAGAACACCAACATCTGGTGGGCCTTTTTTTTTGTTTTGTTGAGTTTTTTGTGGATTTTTTGGTTTGTTTGTTTTTTAAACTGGCATAAACCATACTGCTTTGTTTTTGAGATGCTGAAATTAGGCTGGGAATAATATTCTGGTTCTTGGAATTGAGATATCCTATTTGCATACTCTTATATCTGTAAGATGAGTGTCTTAGAAAAAAGAAAAATGAAAAACCCAATGAAGCAACCCAAAGAAACCCCCACAAAAACATAAAAAACCCCTCCAAATAAGCTAACTCCTAAAACAAAACTATTTTTTGATATTTGCCCAAGTTGAAAGTCAAATAGACTTGGTTTGATACATTTATTTTTAATACTGAAAAAAATCAGCATTGTGATGAATCTAACCTAACTTTTTACCTGCAAAGAAACACATAGGTCACTATTAGTCTTGAGTGATATAGAATTAAATACATAAACTGTCAATGTTTTGAACTTAAACCCACAAAACAAATTCCAAATGTGATCTATGCAATTAGTTCAGTTCAAGTGGATTAATTACCAAGAAGAAAAGGTGAATATAGCTGCATTAAAAAAAAATAATCAGACCTACTCTGGGATTATGTAATGGGTAAAATAAACTTCTGGACTGTCTATACTTTAAAAACATCTCTGCAGTTATATGTATATGGTACATAAGCACAGAGTTTGAAAATTCATTCTTATAATTTGTTAGATGAGGAAGAAAAAAACCCCTAAACCCTACTAGTTGAATCAAACGCATTTAATAAATATCCTACTTTCTGTACATTGGTTTTCATGCACTCCTGACCAGTTGGTGGCTTCCTGCTTCCATCGCTAAATCCTGTGGCAGCGCTAAGACAATATATAGCCACGGATATTACATTGATTTACTGAAAGGGTACTGCAGGAGAACAGGAAACTTAGCTGGCCAGTGGTGCACTGCCGTAACAAGCATTACTGCCAGATAATTAACCTTGCTGTTTGTTTAGCACCCTCAGAAAGCTTCATTACCAATGCAGTCAATTATCTTCTAGTAATGGCTACTACAGAAAGTAGACTTGCTTAATTAAAATTATTTAGACCAAAGAGGCTGTATGATTGGGTAACAGATATTGGTATGGGAGAGAGTAATCTCTCTGAGCTACGTAGCTCATTGAAGGCTTGTATTTCACATTTCAGAATTTCAAATTTTGCATCTTTTTCCACACAAAACCAGCAATAATAATTATGTGTTCATTCTTCCACCTACATACATTTCCTTGCTCAATAGCATCCTTTTATAAAGTGGCTACAGTGGGATGAGGAAAGAGCTAAATCAACCATATAGACTACTTTAAAGAGTAATGTTAGAAGTGGATCCATTGCATGGAAGGAAATGAAAGGGAGGGAAGCTTTTTGCTGGTAAGTGATGTAATTTGCAGCTATGCAGGTATGTGTTAGGTATTGCTGAGGAAATTCTCTTGATGGCCTCCCCTGAGGAAAGAGGTTTCATTTGTTTCCCTCTCTGTGAAATTTTGCATTTCCACCTTCTTTATAGATCATCAAAGAAGTGGCAAAAGGCCTGAGTTTTTGACAGTCAGCCTTAGAGCAGGACTAAAAGCTGGTTGATACAGAGATAAAGCTCTGGGTGCCTGTTTCTGTAGGGCTTGAAGATAAGGTTTGTTTTCCATACTATAAAAGTCTTCAGAGCTTTGCTCCCACTTCCAAGAGCACTTGAAAGCCCAGCAGCTCCATTAGTACAGACTTAAACTGATTAGTTAGTCTTAGAGCTGGTTCTGTATTCCCAGACAACCGAGCCCTGACCGATATATATTTTGCCAATAAACCCCCAGTGGGATGGAATTGTAGTACTAGAACTGTTCTTTTATCAATCTGTCTCCTTTCACTCAGAGAGGATTTTCTTTTGTGGCTGCAAATTTGCAGCCTTGCTGGGGGCCTTAAGTCCATGTTAAGAACTCTTTGCTGTACATAAAATGTGTTTTGTGTAGCTATTTTTATAATAGCAACCTTAGTCTAGGGCAAGGTATATGACTTATTCAATACCCACTATTCCTCTCAGGGGCTATATTATTAAAGGTAAATAAATGTCAAATATGTAATACATATGAGGGGAAAAAAATACCCCTAAAATAAATGGCATAGATGGGAACATCCACTGCAATCCAGAACCTAAACTACAAATTCAGGTTGGAAAATGTGATTCAGGGCATCTTGGTGCCAGATTACCTCAAAAAATTCAAGTCCTACATTGTTTTTGATAACAGGAGTTGGGTTTATATGTCACCTATGCACTTTTGAAACCCATGTCTGACCTTTTTGAGTTCTGGTCTTTTTGAGTGAATTGATAGTTGTTGTGGAATGAACTTCAAAGGTAGAAGCTAATGAGGTGAAGAAAATCCTGGTGGAATGGAGTTAATGGCAAATCTCACATGGGTTTTATATGGTCAAGATCCCACTTATAATTTCTGTATGAGCTCTGAATTTCTAGTGTCTTAAATATGTCCCTAACAACTAAAGCCGTTTTATCACACAGAACACGTGAGAGATTAGAGCTGAAGTAATATTCACTTTAGTATCTCTATCTGTAAATAATCTCTGCTACTAAAGAAATAACTGCGATCCTTTCCGCTAATTCTGTCTCAAAAGAACAACTGTGCACACAGTACTGAAACCAGGTACTCTTCCTTGCTCCTTCAAAAAACCCCAAACAAAAATCCAAATATGTAGCAAATAGCTGCTTAAGAGGCACTGCTTCTTTGCTAAGCATGTCATTAACCCATGGACCTTGCTTCCTTGAGATATTATTGAGGCAAACAATTTAGCCAGATTCCAGCAAAGCCTAGCTATTTATATAAATACTAAGAAAAATCCAGACATATAATAGCTGCCATAAAATATAATGATTTTAGGAACTCAGAGTTAAAGACACAGGCAAGATTACTAGCTCATAATTCTACCATCTTGCCATGTTCACTGTTTAAACAAAGCCTCAGGTCTAAAGCATGTTGCTTTGTGAGAAATTCAACTTTCTTCCATATTTGTAAATGTAGCACTTAGGGACACGGCTCAGTGGGACTTGGAAGCATTAGGTTTATGGTTGGATTTGATGATTTTGGAGGTATTTTCTGACCTAAATGATTCCGTGATTCTTTTTTGCAGTTAGTGTAACTTGAATAACCGTGCTTTTATTACAATTTACAAAACTGCATATAGAAAATTGCACTGCTGATAGCGACTTTCTTAAGAGCCTGAAATTCTGTTTATATCTGCTGCCCGAGAGAGGCTTGTCCACCCTTGAACAGTTCTTGCTGCAATACTCAGTAGGGTGTCAGAGTGTTTTCAGATGATTGAAATATAAACAAAACCATAGGCAGCTTGCTCAAAATAATGAAAGCAATAAACTAGACTGGCTGGCCTAGTAGTCCTCACATTTTCTTTAGTTGCTTCATGGCAATAGCAATGATGGGTTGTGTAGAAGTGCTGGTAGATAAAAGAGATGGAACTGACGTAGGACAGGGCAGTATTTCTACAGAGCAGTAAAATTACCTTTCTTTTTGAGAAATCTACCTACAACTTTAGAGCATTTTATGGATAAGCTTTGTATTTGCTCCTTTCTTCGTTGCACAGAGAACTGGCAATGCCACAAGGACACTCTGCAGTCTAGAGCAGATGCTAGTACCACTTTAAATTAGCTCTTATCATTCAGCGATTGATTTGCAACCAAGTGCCCTTAAACATATTTGTTCCCCCCAAATACAGTCAACTCAAAATAGAACCTCAAGTGAGACAAAGTACAAACAGATTCAAGTACATGATATACTGACAATTACTGTATGGAAACAATAAAACAGGGAAAAAATAGAAACCACTTCAAATCTTATTTCCTTCCAAAAGAGAGTGTAATCAAGGTATAATGAGCATTGAAATTAATAAATTAAAAATAAATGCCCATAAGAGGGAGAAAAAAAAGTGTTAATCAGTTGGCAATTATATTTTTGGCATTGTAAATTAATTCCCCAAATGAATCTCCTTCCAGTTTATTTCATTCCATTATCTGTTTTCTTGCTTATTTTTTATCTAATGATTAACATTTCTGAATTCTGTACATAATGATATTTCTTAAAAACCAAAGGTGTTTGTTTAAAGATAAAAAAGACATTGTGTCAAATGCAAGATTATGACATTTTTGTCCTTTCTAATCTGTGAAGGCAGGAACAGAAATCTCCTTATAATGAAGCTGTCCTTTTAAAGCTTTTTTTTTTTCTTTTTATTCTGGATCAAGCCTGGTGGCATTACTCATCATTTCAGTAATGGAAATGAATCTCAGTTGTCTCCCAGCTACCACTAAACAGCAATCTGCAACACAGCTCATCTGTTCCGACTCCTCCATCTTCTTTGCCCCACCCTCAAGTACTAACGGGTTTGTAGACAGATTGAGGAGTTTTAACTGAAGAAAGAGTGGAGGAAAAAATCCTGACTGTGCTTATTGACAGTTTCTTCTCACTTATGTATCTCCTGATGTAATCACAACAGCATGTTCGTTCTGCCCATGCATCAAAGTCTGTAGTAGCTAGACAGTTCTGGATGCGAACCTGAAAAAAAAAAAAAAAAAGGAAGCAATCTATTAGATAGCATCCAGGAAACTAATTTGATCTGGGAAGTAATTAAGAGAAAATCAACAGCAACAGCAGCTGTTATAGTTTGCTTTTGTTCCTTCCTCTGCCCTGCAAAAAGCCCCAAAACAAAACAACAGAACAAAATACAACAAAAACCTCAACATCCAAGATATCAAGGCTGTGCTTTGTAGATGAAAATTCTTGAAATAGAATGAATGTCCATAAATGTAATTTACTGTTGCAATGCAGTTCAGAAAATGTGAGAGAAAAGGCTGGATTGCTTGTGACTTTCTGAAGTACGGCGAAGAAGAGAAATTTATGATGGAAACAGGAGGAAGGGCAGAACTAACACATAAACCAAGATGTCACTAAGGTTTCCAAACTCAGGTGGATCAGGATCTGCTGCAGAGTGAGTATTTCCTGTACCTGTGTAGCTCAGATTCTGCTGTCCTGAGTCTTCAGAGGTGTTCAAGGGTAAGGTGGCAAGTGAACATTCAATATCCTGCTGCATTTGCCTGTCACACATCTCAGAAGTGGCTTGCCAAGAGTTCAACTTGGTGAGCTGAGGATGGGGGGTCCTTTTGGTTTTTCCCTCTGACCTGTTTTTCAAGTACCCTGTACTCTTAGAAGGCAAATGTATCAATGTGCTACTTGCACCTCTACCTGTGTCTATGTTTCCACCACCTGACCAGAAGAGGATTCTGCTGACCTCCTTCCTGCCATCTGAACTCTCATCCTTTGTCTTACACCAGCTTCCCTAGTGTCTTGTGGGGTGGTGACTCAGGGATCTTCATAGTATGGGGGAATTTTGCATGTGCCCTCTTCCCTGGTGTCCTCCCAAGCAACATCTATCCTGCTAGGAGTCAAGTGGGGGGGAGATAGAGTGGCTCAAGTGGGTTGGCAGATTATTCTATCTGGTGTAGTGTTGTAAAAGAAAAAATATCCAAGGTACAAGCACAAGTGAGGAGCTCCTGATGGGCCAGATGGGTTCTGTATGAACCTACTGGAAGCATGAATGCATGGTGCTGGCTTGCTAGGCTCTTCCCTGGGAGATGAGAGAGAGTAGGCATCTGTCTTCACTAGCCTCTGAAAAGATCTTTAGCTGAACACACAGGGGGTAGTAGTTTTGAAGTGAAAAGACTTAGCTCTGTATTAGTTTTGCAAGAAAAAAACAGCCCAACCAATTATGGCAGAAGATTAACACAACAGTGTTTTGTTCTATACTTTCCTATCTCTGTCCTGATTTCAGCATTAAAGAGACTCAGGACTGCTCATTTGGAAGTATTTGATCTTTTGGAGATGTGGAGTTAGTAAATCTTCCACTAGTAGGACTCTTTGTGTTAGATTTTTATGGCAATAATTTCAAGCTATTCTGTTTCATGTTACTCTTGTCAGTAAATTTTTTATAACAGTATTCTTAGCCTGCTGTAATTGAATAATACTCCATCAAGGATCTTTGCTGTATAAAAGAGAGGCTAATATTAAATGTTGCTGTGTAGTAAGCTGATGGTGTATATGTGCTCTCCTATATCTTTACAACTCAGTACCTGCAAGTGTTTCACTGCAAGACTGGCAAATCCTGTAAAATGGGCATGGGCTTGTGGGCTATAGTGAGCTGGGCTGTGATGGTGTGCCCTGTGTTCTGGCCACAGCCATACTTTTCTCTGCAGATGATGTTATTGCTGTCTTTCAAAAGACTTCTTTATTCTTCACTTGCCAAGATTTGTGCAGCCTCATTAATTATAGTTACAGTTTCAAACAATTTTACTGTTTCAACATCAGTGTTCTATAAACATTACAGATTTGGTTGTTTTACGTTTTTTTTTTAATAGAATCACAGAATGGCCTGGGTTAGAAGGGACCTTGAAGATCACCTAGTTCCAAGCTCCCTGCCATGGGCAGGGACACCATCCACTAGACCAGGTGGCTCAGAGCCCCATCTGATCTGGCCTTGAAAATGTACAGGGATGGGGCATCCACAGCTTCTCTGGGAAACTTGTTCCAGTGTCTCCTCATCCTCACAGTAAGGAATTTCTTCCTGATACCATCTAAACCTACCTTCTTTCACTTTGAAGCTGTTTCCCCTTGTCTTGTTATTACCTTCCTTGTAAACAGTCTCTCTATATTTTCCTTGTAGCTCCCTTCAGGTACTGGAAAGCCACAATTATGTCAACCTGAAGCCTTTTCTTTTCCAGGCTGAACAATCCTAATTCTCTTAGCCTTTTCCTAAAAGGAGAGGTGCTCCATTCATCTAATCATCTTGGTGGTCTCCTCTGGACTCACTCCAGCAGGTCAATAAGCTTTTTTGTTAAAAGGAAATATAATATGTCAGTTTGTTTACATGTCTACTGAATAAAATCCTCCCTTAACCATAGCGTGACTGAACCTGTAGGCAATGCTGCCCTGGTAACTCCCACATGCAGGCAGCAACATTTCCAGTATCATTCTGCCCCTTCCATGCTGCTCATGCCTCTGGTGCTTCTTCCTGATTTGGAATGTCCACAGAAGTTTATTCCATGTTGTAAGCAGAATGACACTACATCCTGTAAGCCTGCTTCTTATACAGTCCTTTGTAACTTTGCACGTAGAAGCGCAGAATTACAGGCCTTGGTTCAAGTCTTTGTTAGAAGGAGGACTTTGTTTCTAGGCCATTTAAACCAGGGGGCTTTGATGATTTTAAGACTATTCTTCCTACAACAATGCATTCGTTGTATAGTGTAAACAAACTGGTGAGCTGTGTGGGTCACCTCCCACCCTCCAATTTCAGGGTCTCCTAGGAAAATGCCTGTTAGTACAGCAACAGCAATGTGGAAAGGACTATCAGTTTAAAAGGTAATTTAGAGCTCCACTTGGAACAGGGGCATTTGATTTGTGTGTGCTATGGACAAAAGCTGTTGGTGGTGGGAGATTTTTGTCCTTCCTCTGTTTCCACACTAACCAGGGACTAGATTGGCCTCCTGAAGGGACATTTATATGCTCATTTGCCAGTCTTGATGTTCAAAACATTTCCCAGTGTGTACAAAGGAACAGCCTGTAGCTTAGCACTGAGATTTCTTACTATTCTTCCCTTTGGTCAGGTGCCAGGGAACAAAATCCAAATGGGAAATATCTGCCCTCAGCTCTGCCTTCTCATCCCTTCCCATGCAGTCAGGGAGAGCAGCAGTGTGTTGCGTTGCCCTAACGCTGCTGGGCTCTAGAGAGCCGTGGGACCCGTGGGAGAGTGTTGTGCTCCAGAGAGGGGGCTCTGAAGAGCCAGAGGGGCCCAAATGTGTGAGACTGCTATGAGCTCGCAGCATGCTTTTGTACCCTTAATTCAGCTGTGCCTCGTTGTCACAGCCTTTTCTACTTAGCCGTGGTCCACACCCAACATCTCCCTCTTCTGTGTTTCTTGTGAGAAGGGTATTACCTCATAAGGGGCCAAGGCTGGCTGTGAGAGCACTGAGGGGGCCAAAAGCTGGCTGTGAGAGACATTACAATCCCTGAGGGAGCCAAGGGTGGCTGTGAGACATTACAATCACTGAGGGGGGCAGGAGGCCGAGAGACATTACAGGGGGCCGAGAGACATTATAATTACTAGGGGAGCATTCTGCTCAGAGGAGGCTCCGGAGAGCTGGAGAGGGGGCTGTAGCCGAGGGGGCTCCGGAGAGCCATGGGGGCCAAAGCTGAGGGAATAGACTTGAGGGCCAAGGAGGGGGGACAAAATACTTACAGTCCCGGAGCTCTGGGTCCAAGCGGGCTGGTCATATGGGAACAGTTCAGACAGCTGAACTTGTTGTGTTGTCGTAATGCTGTTGGACTCCAGAGAGCCGTGGGACCTGTGAGGGAGCATTGTGGGCTCTGAAGAGCCAGGGGGGCCATTTATGAGGCTGCCAGGGGGCCCAAATGTGTGTGTGCAATGATCTCGCAGCATGCTTTTGTACCCTTAATTCAGCTGTGTCTCGTTGCCACAGCCTTTTCCACTTAGCCGTGGTAATAGGCTTGAGCCACACCCAACAGCAGTGTCCTGTGTTGTTGGTTGCTGTCTCTAGGCATGTAAGGAGTGAAGGAAAAGGAATAGGAGCCACTGACCAGTGAAAGAGATGGGGACTTGTAGCCAAGTAAACATCAGAGCCGATGGATCTTTTCAATGACAGTGGTGGTATCCGTGAAGAAGCCCACCTGGACTCAGAGGATGGCTTTTTTAGGGTGATGGTCAAGAAAGAAAGGGAAGTTGGCATTTATAATGTCTCAGACATGTTTAATTTGCACATAGAGAGCTGCTCATGCACTTAGATAGTGTGCTGTCTCTTTTGGAGGACAGAGCCATCTCCCAAGGCCTGTGGTGTCAGTTTTTACAGAGAAGGGAAAATAAACTTGATGGGCCAGAAGACCTCAAGAACTCATTCGTTCTCTACAGGGTTCTGGAAAAGGGGCAAGGGGCTTATTTTGAAAGCCACTTGCTTTCTTATTCTGCTGAGATGTTAATCCAACCAGGAGGTGGAAAAGTCATGATCATGTTATCTCTGTGCTATTAGAGATGTTTCAAATACATCTTTTTCTCTGTAAATAAGTTCAGCAAAGGTTTGAGGGGTATATAAAAGAAAATCCACACACATATGTATATATGTATAAAATGTGTGTTGAAATAGAACATAAACATTTTGATATATATACACATGCATTCATAAAATAGGTAATAAAAGCTCTATTTAATGAAAAAAGGATGTTGATGAATATACTCATCTTCCAGTAAAACCTACATTTGGAGGAAGAACTAAAACTAACATACTCTTTTTCTTCAGCAGCCATCAGGCATTTCAGGACATGAACAATCAGAGCTGTCCTGCTGAGATTTGCTAATAGTACATATGTGCTATCTGTTTACTCATGTTTTTCAGCTTTCCTGTAATTCATAACTAAGCCAGGCTGCAAAAATACCTGCTACCTGTCTAGCAAATCATGTGATGGCAGTATGTGCAGCAGAGCAAGACGGACTACTGGGACAAAATGAGCAGTAAGTTGTTTTTGCTATAGTAAACCTAATGTCATCTTGACCTCCTGCAAATCCAGGTGCTGCCTATAGGAAAATTGTGTAGATAACCTCTAAGAAAAGACAGCTGGTAATCTGCATGATTTCTTAGGCCAAATCAACAGAGTTCCTAAAGCCAAAAGTCTGTTTTACATCATAAAACAAGATTTATTCTTTGTTCCCAAGTTTTAAGTAGACTTAGTCTCACTATTCCAACTCCTCCCAACTTTTGCTTACACAATTTTTCAATCATGGTGGTGTCAAAAATTTAGCTATTTGATACTTTCAACTTCATGTCCATGTTACACAACCACTAAGTTTGATAAAGATCTGAAAGAAATCTACCAAAAAATCTTGTTTATCTGTTTTTACTAGTATTCATGTGGCCTAACTACCTGTAATTTACTGCCTTTTTATTTCACATAACTTCTGAACAATCAGGCACTTTAGGGTTTGTGTCAAAGAGTAAAAGTAAAGAGGATGGTTGTATTCTTCAGACTAAGCTGCACTTGTTACTGTTAACATTTTTAGGGCAGTGGTCACCAGGGGCTGCTGCTTTTCAGTTCCTGCTTGGGAACTAGACATTGCCTACTGGACTGAGGCCTTGGAAAAGGGAGGTTATTTGTGTGCCCTTTAGGAGTGTTGGATGCAAGCCTGTGCAAGCAGAGAGGAGAGAGCTTAATAAGGTGCATGTTTATGAAGTGTTTGTATGGAGAAAGTTACAGCCCTTCCTTGTATACACCAGTAAATATATGCCTGCCTAAAGTCACCTTTGTTTGGAGGTCAGGGCACTTAAACAACAGTTTCACCTTTTTTCCTGTTATCGTTTTATAAAAGGATGAAAAATGCTAGGGATGTAGCAGAAACAGAAGCGTTATTAAATTGAAACTGTGAATTATTTCCTGCTTTTGCTTGGGAGAACTTCCTGTAACTCACCATTCCTGAGGGCAAACATGTTGGTTGGTACTGGACCTAACATTCTTTGAGGGTGCTCACTTCTGAATAAAACTCTTCTCCTGAGTGAAGTTTTGGGTGAATTGTATTTTCCAAAAAAAGTCTAAAACCACTGTATAATAGTATTACTTTAAATAGTGGTGTGGGAAGTAAACCCTAACAAATTATCCTGTGCTTTATCAAAGTCCTCACCTGACCAATAGTAAAAGAATGCATCCACGTAAGACTTACTTTTAAACGAAAATAAAACAAACCCAACCTCCCCAAACTGCATAGTCAATTACATTGCAAATTGTTCAATCAATAAAACAAATGGTTAATTTTTAATAGGATCTTAAAAGCCCTCTCAAACTTGATCCGTATTTCCATAAAACTGTTGGAGGTAAATTTAAAAAGGAACAATTATTTATTGAGGATATTCCATTATGTCTGTGTAGCTATGAGTGGGAAATGAACCTGCACTACAAAGCCATGGTTTGAATCTGTTCCTACACTTGACATTCCAGCATGATTTCTGATTGACAATGTAAATCTGCAATATAAGTGTGATTTTCAGCTGTTTTATTTTTAGTGCTGTTTCCACTTCAGGAGTGCCTGGGGTCAGACAGGACAAGGTGGTCTCCAGGGGCAGCCTTGAAGTGTGCCTGAAAAAAGTGATCACACCAAAACAGGCTACTTGCTGCTGTGATGTTCACTGTTAATGATAAATAAGGGCATAAATGCTCCACAAGCACTCTTTTCCTGAATATATCCTAAAGGGAAGTGGGTCTTGGAAGACAAAAGAGCAATGGGCTTTGGCATGATTTCTAGGAAAGGATTCCATGTTCTGAGCCTAGCTCTGAGGTAAATGTTGAGGCATTTATGGCAGAAGGAAGCAGGTAAGATTACTGGTTTTGATACAAAGCAGGCCTTGGAAATCAATCCTTTTTTATCTTTTTTTTGTTTGTTTTTTTTCCCTGGGGTAACTGAAATGAATACTTAGTTTGGTATCAGACCTAATTAAGAGTTTTAAATTTTTTTTTTCACCAAGATGTTCAAAGTGGAATGAGGGTGATGCAATTTTGGCAAATGATTTCATTTGGGAATTATTCAGGCTCCAGACTACTATACCATAGTGTATGCAAGGTTTCAACATTACCAACATTCATTACAATTAATTAAATGCAAATTCATTGTGACAAGAGGAGTCTGACTGAGAAGTCTTGGTTATATTGTGTATTGAGGACAACTGCAGTACTTATGAATTACAACTCTTGGGAAGCACTGTGGGAAAATATAGCTTAATGTTGAACATGAGACAAAGGACTAGAATCTAGTCTACAGACAGGTTAAATGTTGTGATATGAAGGATGTTGATATGCTTGGTTGTTTTCATTGAAAGTGTTAAAGTGAAGCAGATCAGAGGGATGGAGCACCTCTCCTGTGAAGACAGGCTAAGAATGTTGGGGTTGTTCAGCCTGGAGAAGAGAAGACTGGAGAAACCTTAGAGCAGCATCCCAGTACCTAGAGGGACCTGGAAGAAAGCTGGAGATAAACTTTTTGCAAGGGTGTGGAGTGATAAGACAAGGGGGAATGGCTTTAAACTGAAAGCGGACGTTTGGGTTAGATACTTGGAAGAAATTTTTGACTGTCAGGGTGGTGAGACACTGGAACTTCTTGTCCAGAGAAATTGTGGATGCCCTATTCCTTGAAGTGTTCCAGGCCAGGTTGGATGGGACTTTGAACAGCCTGATCTAGCAGGAGGTGTCCTTGCCCATGGCAGGGGTTGGGAAGAGATGATCTTAAAAATCCCTTCCAACCCAGGCTATTCTATGATTCTATCACATTATTTGTTAGTTTTATTTGTAGCCTGTGAAGACTAGGAAATAAGTAGATGACATCTATGTGGAATATATGGAAATCATTTTAATAGGTAAAAATAGGCACTGGAATCATCCATAGAACAGATATTCTATATTTGTTTATTTTTAAGTTTTCATGTTTTGTATTGAGATTTAATGAGAGTTAATATAAGCTGTGTTCAAGGCATTGTTTTTAAGTTTAACAACCTAGGCCACTCAACATTTTCCTGCAGATTTTGTCTGTTACACTGCCTACCTCCTCTGACAGAATCAAAAGCTGTTAAATTAAAAAGACAGAGCTGTTGTGAGCATAATTCCATTGAGAAGTCCATGGGAGCTGCTCTTGGTGTGTGATGCACATAGGATGACCCTTCATAGATCTATCACTAACTTTCTGGAAATGTGTAGATGACAGGAAAAAATCAAGAAAAGTATATTTTTACACTGTTTTTATTATTACAGTACATGCACAGATTCATGGACAGCCCAACACAGTTCATATATTCTGATATATGATACACGTCTGCTTTATATATTAGGAAATGCCAGGACCTTGATAAACTCCAGTAGAAGTATGGGATGGCAAGAGAAGATGACAAGATGTCAGTTCAGAAACCGTATGATGTAAATAGGTATCTGTTTTTTCAGCAGTTGTGTGACAAGAAGGGAATTGTACCTAATGTGGCCTCTCTTCTCATTAGCAAATGGGAGAGTCCTGCAGGAAGCCAAAGCTGCCTACTTTTCCTTCTGTACAGCTGTGCAGATGAAGAAATCTTGCTTCCAGCAAAGCCAGGGAAAAAAGTCAAGATGTGCACTGGGGGTGAGAGCATGTGGGACTTTTTCAGGTGTTAAAAAGCTAAGCAGACTCTGGGAATGGACATGTTGCCTTTGTGACTGTTCAGGCGCCAGTGAAGATCCCAAATGTCTGTCAGCACTGTAGGAGTTCACATGTTTGGACAAGATTATTCCTTCAGCACTCATTTTTTGCATTTGCTTCCATGGTGGGGTGTTGCTCTTGAGCAAAGTCCTTGAAAGTGGAAGAAGAGCAGCAGCAGGGAAAGCTCCTGTGCCTTGCTTCATTTGATATGAATCGAAGCTCAACATCACTCTGAAAGAATCTCTGCTGTGCCTTCACACAGTTCATAGTATACACTAAATAACAGAGTAGTTACAGGTGTACTTCTCTTTGGAGACTCTGTTGGTTTGGGTTTTTTTGTTTTTTTGGGTTTTTTTTGTTTTTTTTTTTTTAATTCTGTGCCTTGATTCCACCCTGTATGAGTTTGCTTTATTTTCTGTAGCTCATGAACTAATACCATTGTGCTGTGTGTTCTTCTTCAATACTCTTGTACTCTAGTGCTCTGAGGAAATCAAGGCTCTCATCAGTTCCTTCAAACTTTTTTAAATACTGGTTTATAATATTTATTCTGTAATGTAAAGTCTAATGATCTAGACAAACTCTATATACACTGTAAGGGTATCTTTCTCTGAAAGAGATGAATTACTTTGAAATGTAATTCCACTATGTGGTTGCATCTCATGTATGCTTTTGTTTTATTTAGTAACTTTTAAATTATAAAAGAAATACATTTAATCACTGCTTGTCCCCATATCCTCTACTTACCAGCCTCTCAGATAGGAGAAGTTTATTTAGGCTGGATATCCACAGGACCTTGGTGGAAATCACTAAACTTCTATGGTGGCTGTGAATCATTTGCTTTGAGAGAGGAAGAAACTGCATAATCAATTATTGATCTCTCCTGCTCTTTGCTTCCTCTCCTGATTAAATCTTCCAAAATATTGATACAGAATTATAGCAAGAAAAAGGTATCAGATGGGGGTGAATGTGCCTGACCTTGCCATGGGATGAAGAAAGTTTAAGAGCAGTGACACAGGGAGGATGCGAGAGTAGAGGTGAAGTCACCTGGGAATCTGTGACTGTCACTGTATGGCTGCTGAGAGAGAAATTTTCAAAAAAAGCAGGTGCTGTATGTTCCTTCAGGTACTGTTTAGACAAGAACCTCATTCAGAAGAGGTCCAAGATGCATGAACCGAGTAATTGCCAAACATGGGCCCAGAATTAGGTTCCTATGTAGTCCAGTCAAAAAAGGTTGAATCTGGCAGCCTTCTGGGATATGCTGGGAAAAAAATTTGGTTGACCAAGTTTATTGAAATGGCTGAGCATTCCTGTCTCAGATTCTTAAAAAAATGTCAGTGAGTTTTTGCAGGGGCCTGCTACCTTCCTGCTGAAGGTTTAATGAGATTTGATTGTTGCACTAAGGCTTGTTGGGATAAATGTGGAATCCTCATTACGTTTCTTTGTGGAGAAAGGACCACAGTATCTGGGACTTCGATGGTTAAATCCAGCTCTCTATTTTTGTAGGTGGACCTTGAGCAGGTATGGAGGAAGGGCTTAGTAAACAGCCTTAACTCGTTTAAAGTTGTCACCTTCTGGAGAGGAAAAAAATAAATTAAACAAAGAGAGGCCCACAGATACCACGTGGCAGAGACCATTCCACCTCAAACCAAAATCAATGATATGCTTCCTGTTATTGTGTTAGAGGATTGAAAACTTGCTTTTTCAATTGATTTGTTTTCTACTGCAAAACTAATTATGTCCAATGCAGTTCTTCCTTTGCCTTCATCCGGAGGGGAAACTCTATTTGCAGCAGTGGCTCCTGTCCTCTGCTCAGACAGCTGTGTCAATATTCCCATTGCTTCATTGTTTCCTGAAAGTTGAAAAATTCCAAACTTTAGTGAAGTTCTCCATGTATTCATTCTATCAAAATGTCCTTTTCAGCCTTTCCAGAGTCCAGACACATGCTGTTCGATCGAAGTCACCCTCAGGGATGCCCTCACAGGCAGAATGTGCACATGGATGCACATCAAGAGGAATCTGTCCATACGAGTGATGGGTGCTAGTGCATTTTGCCTTTATCAAGGCTTTTCAGAGATGCTTAATTATGGAGATGAATTTCTAAGGGGCTTGAAGACTTAAATGTAGTGAGAGATCAGAAGGCTTTTGGGTTTTTTTAATACTTTGAAAGCAATAAGAGATTGGGAGAAAACCCTTTTTTCTTTTAGTAGTTTTTAAGCCTAAAATGATTTTTTTTTCCCCTGGAGATGTATGGTAGGCATACAGAGAAACATCTCTTTCTGAGGTTCCTGTCTGGATTACCACTGTGCAACTCTTGCAGTGCCAGTGATGACCACAAAGTGGATTACGTGGTCCATGTCAGCCTGAAAGATATGGTGGCTTGGTCCAATTTGGGGTTTAGTGAGACACAAGCTTCACATGTAATTCACTCTCTCAAGCTGTTGAAATTGTAGAGTCCCAGATGTTTCACTCAGGATGGCAGCGGACTGTCATACCCAAGTTGGATTGTCATAAATTCTAGACACACCGAATTATGCAGTAGTAAATCAGTTCTGCATAAAAAAAAAAAAAAAAGCTTTCCACAGCAGCAAAACTTGTCCTAACTGAATGTAAAGGCTGTGAGTTAGACTTTCAGAATAATGGTTTCCCCAGATGGTAAGAGCTGCATTGGGCAGTAAAAGCTTCCATTGACATTGCCTTGCTAAAGAGCAGGTCTCAAGGCACCACAACAGCTCGGCACGCTCATCCTCTGCATCAGAGCCCCAGCTGCTGCAGAGCTCTGGTGCAGCATGCTGGGAGTTCCACAGCAGCTCCCCTGTGTGTGAAAAAGGACAAGGGTTTTAACAAATTAATTGTGAACTTCCCCAACCCAGTCACTGTATTTTCTGCTCTCTAATACACATTTTGTTGTTATTTTCCATTTGTTTCACACTGTCCTCTGCTCTCAATTTTCAAAGATGCTAGAGATGTTTGCATTGTTGACATGTAACAGTTTTGTAGATGCCAGTGGCAAATTAGGAGGCATTTGGACATGCCAAGGGGATGATCTGTGTGGTGGGTGCTTGTTAGCTGGGAGACCCTCTGCAGTATTGGAGGAACTGAGACGTGAGGGGAAAAGTAAATAGGAGCAACACACTTCATATCCCAGGAGAAGTAAAGGAATGGGATTTTCAGAGAGGTGAAATATTCATGGACTAGTCCTCTCTGAGGACCTGGGGGCTTTTAAAGCTCTGAACACTTCCTCTGAAATGTTCTGTACTTCAAAAAAATGTACCTGTATTTAGGTTTAATTCAGCATCAGATGAGGGAGAAGGTCACTTTTCTGCTGTTGTGACATATATGGCTCTTTGGGGTGCCTAGAGTAGAGGTGAACAGTTCAAGTGCAGGTAGGCAATGAAAGACTTCAATTTACCTGACCTCCCTTGGCGCCATCCCTCCTCCTGCCCCACTGCATACAGGCTCCTGCTGTGTCCATCTCTGGCTACACCTCTTAGCTGCAGTGCCCTGGTTTTCTGTCACATCCCTCACTTTTGGCAGTGCTCTGTTTCTGTTGGCTGCTTGTTGTGTTGGTGACTGTTGTGGTCAGACATACAGCTTACATAGTTTGCTGTCTCATCAGTTAACATATTAGTGGCATATTTAAATTTTATTTTATTAGGTTATTTCTCTGGCTATAGAACTTACTGTCCTTGTTGTGCTTTACACAACATTAGTTGGAGTTACAGTTTTAGTTCAGAGGTTCAGTAGTCATCAATCTCTTGGCTAGGTGCTAGATTCCATAATGAGGTCCTTTCCAACCTGCATGATCCTATGATAATAACAAGTACCACAGGCATTTCTGTGGGCATGGAATTTTCTCTGGAATAATGAATCTGAAGAAACCACCAGGCTGTGAATTTTGATACAGTATTACCTTTATGAGTTTATTAGCAGTTGGAAAGATGATATTCTGGAGACATAATCTATCCTATTGATCTCAAGCCACTGATAAATCAGGAAATGGAGGCAGACATCTGTGCTGCTAGTAATTTTTTTCAGGATTAACTGGGCAAAATTAAAATGCCCAAGTTCCAAATGCATCATTGGGTACCGAAAATCACAACTCTTTATGCCTAGCTGTCAAACCCTCTAACTCTTCCAAGATATCTTCGATGAAATTATAAATGTTCAATGCAAAAATATTTACTGTACCAAAAGTGGAATACATAGAAGAAGTATAGAATAAAATAGATTTAGTATAAAATAAACAGCACAGGGATTGCATTCTTGATTGCATAAATAGGTTTGGTGCTTTAATCATGAGAACATTACTTTCAGCATTGAAAGTTTTAGGTGAATTGAGCTTTCTGCAAAACAACCACATAACTACAGGTTTAAATACTCCACTAATCCAGGGTTCTTAAGACTGTAAAAGAACTTGGTACAGATCATGCATTAGCATGCCCAAGTTATACACATCATGTACAAAAAAACTTGTCTTTTGTACATCTTTATGCCAAAAAAGTGATCCAGATTAGATGCTTTTCCTTTTCAGTAACGGTGTCAATGTATGTGCATAAGTCTCAAAACGTGTGCTTTTCTTTCCGAGTTAATGAGGTCGTTTTTAAGGTGAAAGACATTACTTGAAAGGAAGAGCACCACCTTGTGACACCAAGAATAATGTTGCTGTGGTACTTGATCCAGAGAAGGAGAGTAGATTTACAGGGTTTTATCCTCTAACAGGATTTATAGAGACGGGTTTTCTCTTTCATTTGCCTTTTCTTTTAAGACTTAACAGGGGAACTGATTTTTTGCAAGTGATACAAATTCAACAAATCAGCTTTATTTCATCGATATGAAAAGCTCATTTTCCAACTTCATCTCAAATTTCACTTTTTTAATAGATTCACTTCAGAGAAAGATTGCTATGAAATCTTAGCAGATTTTAAAACTGTCAATTAGACTATCAGTCCTTTAAAACTCAAATGCGGGGTTTTTTACAGACTTCTTATCCCTTCATCTTTCAGAAGCCTTAAGGAAGGAGAGGGATCATGTGGGGACCCTTCTATTTAGGCTTGCACAACTTTAAACATTTATATGCTCACATCCAATTTGTGGTGAGATTCTTGCAGAAGAAACTCCATCCTAGCAGACAGGACTTTCAGTCACACCTGTCCACTTTTCATAGCTTCAGCTATCAGACCGAAGTTTCAGTCAGGCTAAAATAAGTTATAGCTGCCTGACAGGGCATAGATGGGAACAGTGTCAATCCTATTGGCACAAATTTCTTCTGACAGGTTTTTGCACAAGCAGAGGCTTTGATAAGGATCAATTGTTCAAACACAATTAAACAATCCATATAATAGTGCAAGAGCACTGCCAGAGAACTGGATTGAGACTATTCCTACTTTCACACAAAAGAGAGAGTTTAGAGGGTTTGCAATATGTTGATTGTAAAATGAGAGTTTTAATGAATACAAGAACATCAGCGATAAGCCATGTATTATTGTTTGTTCGAGGTTTATTGTTTGGTTTGTTTTGGTGGCTTATTTGGGCTTCTTTTGATAAAGTGCAAACTTTTACAAAATTCAGAAGAGTAGACATGTTTGTTATTGAGGACATTTTATTACTATTGCCTTAGGCATTTATCTTTGCAACAGATTAACTTTTACCACTGAGTTTTATTGTGCAATTTACATAACTGTGACTTAGCTGAGCCTTGAAAGCTGGATCTCACCTGCCTTTCAAGAAAAATGTCATTTTATGCTTTCTGACTTGTTTGCTTAGAAGCTTGTCAATTTTTTTTTTCAAATGCATATTTATATTTTAATGAGAAACCAAACAGCTTCAGACCAAACCTGAAGCTGACTCAGAGATGAAACCAAGAATACTCTTCCCTGCTTGTGACATGGGTTAGTGTAATTTAGCCAAATATCTGTCAGTCTTGTTCAGTGCAAATAAGATCCCACTGGAGGGATTTGAACTACTGCAACATTCAGCAAGTTTGTTACGCTAGGACAGGCTGTGATCTGGCAGTACCAGGTGTCAAACTAATCCTGCACTGTTAGCAGGGTGTAAAACTTATTTGTACCTGGTTAAAACTGGCAGGTCTGGGTGAGCCAAATTCAAGCAGTGCACAGTGGATTGGATGTGATGCTGGATATCCTTACTGAGATTGTAGTAGTGCCCAGTCCAGCTCCCGGAGTTTGAAAGGGCACGTTCATGGATTAGGGTCCTCCAGAAAAAAAACAGGGACAAAAGTAAAAAGTACTGCCAGAGCTGTTCCCTGAACGGATGAGAAAGGCTGGACCTAGAGCTGAGTAAAGGTATTTAAAATATTGCTTAAATGGGTTTTTTGCTGCCTTTGCCTAGGACAAATAAAAGATGCTGTGACTTACCACCATTCCTGGTTTCCTTGGTAACATTCTGCATGTTGGGAAGTGGCTGTCTGAAAGTCATATCAAAGGAAAAGCCCTTGGAAAAGTGCAGTTTGATACAAGGCTGTTTTTCTTCTCTAGAACAAAGCAGCAATAAGCATGTATCTATGTTTTTGAGAGAAACTCTAATTAGGAAGACTCATTTGAGTGTTGCTGAGAAATTCCATCTGCTGATAAAATATACATTACAACTCTATTCATCCAGAAAGGGATGTCCTTGATCTTTCACGTGATTGCTGATATACAGTACTCAAAAGAGAATTCTCGGTATTAGTTTGCTTTAAGACACAAGGAGCAAATAATGTGTTTGGGTCATTTTATTGCATGTTTTGTGACACTGGTTGAGAGCTATTTGTTTCCTCAAGTACAATTCCTGTTCCATTTTTATAGAAAAGAAGAAACAACAGGGCCTGATTGGGGAATTTAACATTTGTACAAGGTTCGCCTGTTTAACAACTGATTAAAACTCCTGAATCTGTCACACAAATATGTTTTTAAATTATACAAATACCTTCTGTCCCTCTGTCAGCAACTGAATATTTTCTGTTTAGAGGAAAGATGCTTGCACAACCTATTTTGCCTTTGGGCATTGGTCCAGGAAAACTATAAAACTCTTATTTGTTAATGGAGAAAAAAATCCAAGCATGAGGTTTTGAACAGAACTATTAATGTCCTGAATGTTCAAGCAGTCAAGGGAGGTTTAAGTCACTTTCCTTGTCTTCTTGGCAACCTTTTAGAGTGGTGAAGGGCAAGACTTTTGCAGTGATGCCGGTCCTTGGTTCTTACAGTGCCTGCTCTGCAGCATCAGAATGGTAAACCCCAGAACTACTGACAAACTTTCAAAAATACTGGGTTTTGATCAAGCTTTGTACTGTTAATGATGTAAATGGAGGGCTGAGACTTCCAACAGAGGGTTCTAGGCTAAGAGCTCCAGTTTGCCCCCTGATCAGAGAGCTCTAATCTGACCTGATCTTATCTAATCTGAGCTTTGTCCTCAGTGGGCTTGGTCTAGAAAATCTCATCCTGAGGAACCCAAACCCTTCCTTCAGGTATGAAGAAGGCTTGGACACCCAACTCAGGGCTTCAAGTTCCCTGCTGGAGGGGAGCTGTAAACGGAGGGCTACCAGCTCGGTGGCCCTGCAAGTGAGTCACTGATGGATCATTGCCCAACTGTTTTACAGAGCAGGTGTTCTGCTAAGACCACATTTAGGAGACAAACACAAAAAATCTATTTTCAGAACACCATTCTCAAATTGATTTTTGTCCTTTTCTCTGCTGAATTTTCTTTTTATCAAGTACAAACAAATTTTCTGCCAAAATCTAGATAGTATATGCCGAACCAAATATGACAGAAATTTTCTACAGTTTTCGTAGACTAATGTTTTCCTTTCTTGTCTTTCTTGGAGTTTTGTTTTGTTTTGTTTTGTTTGTTTTTTATTTGTATATCCTTCCCTTTTAAAGAAATCACCAACAAAGAATATGTAATCTTGATTTTACTCCTCCACAGACACAACTCCATTTACTTTAAATTCCCATAGTGCTGAAAATATTTATGTTTATTTCTAGAAAAAAAAATAAATTAAAAAATTAATCATTCTGAGTTCTCTACATTTTCAGGAGGACTAGAATAAGAGTCTCACATGTTAAGAGTGGGGAGATTTCCATTCTATAATAATTTTTTTAGAAATTCTGAGTGGGATTTTTTTTTCACCACACTCATATAATACATCAGACAACAGTATTAATTAGTGAGATTTATAAAAACTGGAAGGACTATCGCTTACTTATGCCCGTTCTACTCAAATAATACAAGACAATCAGTTTCTTTAAAAAATGTTTGCAAAAACCACCATAGCAAGATCCAAACCTAAATACTCTTTTTGCCAAGACTCTCAGTATCAGTATTGCACCTGTGTGTCACTCTGCCTAAAGTGCCTCATAAAGAGTATTTCGGCTTAATATAGATAATATGGTGTTGGCAATTCTATTGGAATTATCTTGCCCATCTTCTCCATCCTGCTGTCTTTGTTCATTGTGGTGCACCTTTTTTAAACAGCAGTAGAAACTGCTTATTTCTACCAGCAATGCTTAGACATTGCTGTGTGTTTCAGCTGCACACTATTTTATTCTGTAGAGAAAAATGAGTAGCTATGTCTGCATTTGTTCTTCTGCATAATTCCTGCCTTCATTGCTGTATTTGATCTGTTTTTGTGATCTCGTCTGTGTTCTATTCTTTCTCCTGCACCTATGACAAAAATCTTGGTTGGCTACCAAAATAGTACCCTCTATGTCTCATCTGTAACTTCTCTGAAATAGGAACTGCATCTTCTTCCTTCTTGTAAGGCTTCGCTTATCTCTGTGGGACTACAGACACATCAAGGGGCTTGGTTTTAATGAAGAAATGCTTGAGCTGCTCTCTTACTAAGACGTGTTTGAGTACAGAGAGGAGTACATACACAGCACAAGAAACCCATATGCCTTTGCTTGGCTATGCAGGGCATCCTCTTTTCTTCATACCCCTTTCTAAATCTCTTTAATGCTATTTTCGATACTTTATCATGTCTCTATGGCTACCTTAGATTTTAACTATTGTAACTGCTTTTGAGCAGGTGACACTGGCATGCAGAACTATCTGATAGGTGGGAAACACTGCTGGGGAAGTTCTAGGGAAATCTTTACTACAACAGTGGAATATTCCTACTCAATAGAAGGACCTTTTCATTTTCTTGCTGTCTCTTTCAGGCACTGTCTCTGTAACTAGACCTCAACTTTTCTTGCTGCCTTTGGGGAAGAGGAAGACAAGGAATTTACATTCCTATTTGCTTAGCTAGTTTTACTAATGGAATTAAAATATCAGCAGACTCGGTGGTAATTTCAGAGGAACTCAGACAGACGTCTGCAAAACTCTTTTTCTCTTAAGAGCATTTTTGTTGTACTGTTATAGTTCTCTGGTTGCATGGGATTTCCTCTTTTCCTTCCTAATGGTGCATCTCTGATTGCCTTTCCAGTATTTTAGGTAGGCTGAGCTGCAGAATTTGAGGCCACTTACATAAACAAACAGCCTAATTCTGAGACCAGGAGAGAGGTTTTGTTGGACCAGTGAGGAAACAGCAGAAAAATTTTCCTTTGTGTGCTTCTTCTGCAGTAATGGCCTCAGATCAGGATTTTTCTCCCCTGAGACCAGGCCCAAATTAAAGATTTCAGTCTTCAAATTTCAAATCAAAATAATGAAGTCATAACGCTTAATTATTTAATAGCAAACTGCCCAATAAGTAAATTATGTAGCATGGCACCTTGAAAGAGTTTATCCATAAAAACTAACTCCATCCCGTGGAAAACTGAATCTTTTTTCAGCACGATAAGCATTTTAAAACTGAGTAGCACCACTAATTCATTGATTAATTTTTTCTTCTAATCAATTTATTACATAACCCTTTTATCCCTGCAAATCATACTGATCTGTTCCTCATGAATTAACTGTTATTTGAAAATATCAAATCTCCTCCTCTACCTTTCCCTGCATTCTTCCAGCTAGATGATCTTCCCCCACTTCCAAATCAATTTTACCTCTGTTCTTCCATGTTTTTGTGATTTTTCTGCTTTCCAGCTGCCCCTGCTCTTTTCAAGTGCTCTAAAAGTCCTCCCTGAGTTTGTTCCCACTCTTGCCCCATTGTCCCGCCTACTGAGTATTCAAACTAGAGTGGGGCAGCAATACAAGCTACCTCCAACTCCTTGACTCCTTGCTTCTCTTGTGGAGCAACCAGCAATGCTCAGTCTGCCATTTGCTCTTCGATCCCTTCCTTAGTTTAACAAGATGCAAGAATGCAGGAGCTGTGCAAAACACGGAGTAGTTTCTGCAGGGGATCACCAGGAACAGGGTGGACCAGCACTACCTGACAAAGCAGCAGGCGAGGCAGGGGCTGGCAAGTCTCACTCCATCCTGGAGTCCCAAGACAGCTGCATTGAATCCAGGTCAGGCCAGAAGAAACACACAGCTTTTGGCACTTGCTTGTGATGCCTCTGTCCATGTAGATCCTTCTCGTCCATCCTTGGTGGTCTTGTGCAAGAAAGAGTCACTGGCTCTTTCCACAAAAGCCTAACTGAGAATGGGAATGAAATAAAACAGATTACTTTTGTATTTGGATAACACTTCGGCAATAAACAGGATCATCTGTTGTGGTGTTTTTTTTTTTTTTTCCAAGTGGGCAGTAGAGGGGCACAGGTCTTCTTCATACGCGAGGTTGGGTATTAGGCAGCCAAGATGAAAGTATAGGAAAGCCTCTGCTGCAGAGTAAAACTGAGAGTGAACAAGAAATAGTTTGCTAAATGTAAAGCAAGGTCTTTGGAATGCAAAATCTTTGATCTCTGTGGGTTTTGCATCTCTGTGTTCCGGGGTTTACCAGTTAGAGCATAAATCATGGAACTTGACAGGAAAGAAAAAGACAGATTTTAATCTTCTATCTGGATTTCTCAAATTTCCCTATGTTGCAGGATTTAATATTGCACATAGTTCAGCACCAGTGGTGTTACTGTTACATTAAATTGATTATAACAATGTGTGCAGTTTAGGTATATTAAAATATAGACTGTTTTATGTGTGCATTGCATGTGTTAGCTTTATCCTTGCAGTAATTCTGCAGATATCAGTTTCTTTCTGTAAGTGCATGTATGTGTCGGTAGAGGACACAAGAAACGAGGCTCTGACACCTGCTAGGTTTTCGCAGAAAGAGGAAAAGGAAGAGAACTTTATTTACATTTCTCCTACTTTATAGCTTTCTCAATTCCACAAGGGATTGGAGGACTTGTCACTTCCTCTTCAATCCCACCGGGGAAAAAGGATGCTCATCAAACTTTCTTTTATCACAAAAAGAATGAAAAACAAAAAGACGGTTAAACAAACATTGGCTATTGTTTACATGAAAGTGTGTGAAAATTCTCTGACTCCAAGGTTACAACAGAAGGCTTTGCAAAAAAACAGGACAACACATATATTGACAACAGAAGTATTGATGGTGCTTTGATTTTGGTAAAAAGCAAGAAAAAGAAAAATGAAACACTGGAATGATAAAGTTCTCTTGGCATGCAGATTTATGAATGTGCTAAATAGAAATAGAAGAATTAATTTAGTAAATGCTCAGTTCACAAAACAAGTTTATGTCTTCCTGGGTGAATTGCTTTACTGACCCTGAAATGCAAGGACAAAAACGTATACCAAGAAAAAATGCAGAATAGCAGATTTGTTCCTGTGTTTGCTCTGCAAGATAGGGTATTTCTAGTTACAGAAATTTAAAGAGCCTTTATAAAAAGGGAAGAAATCATGTTGCTAAGATTAAATCCTAATAATGCTTTCTCTTCTGTGATGCTTTGCTTTTCCTTGTTTTCTGGGGCTTCTTTGCTCTCTCAATCTATAAGATTTTTTATAATCTTGAAGCAGCCACAATTAGAGAGAAGGTCTCTGACTGAACTTTTATATTGCTGTGGTAAATGTCTCTTTTCATCACATTAACTAAGGAAATGATATTCCAGACTTGGTGTCTCCTATGTTGTGCTGTTGCTCCTTTGTCCAGTGGGGTTTTTCTGATCTTCTCTTCTTACAACAGAGAATCCCCAGAACTTGTGAATGGTAAGGTACAGAAAAGCTGAACAGAAACAGTGAGATTTTCCACAGCTCTTATGTGAGTTAGGAGAAGAGAAAGGAAAGTGCTTTAAAGCTACAAAAACTGGGGGTTGTGATGGGTATAACAAACATAGAAGAAATATTTGGTTTGTTTTTAATCAGTGTCTGCTCCCTGGTAGAAATAGGTTGAATAGAACCATTCACACAGTTTTGATGAATTCAGATTCTTTCTTGGCCTCAGGGCTTTCAAGTCCACTACTAAGCCATAGCCTACACTGTATGTGGGGCTGATATTTGGCTTTGGATTCCTGCTTGTCCTTCCTTTGAAGTGTTGTCTGTGTTCTGCCAAAAATGCAGAAGTCATAAGGAAAGAAGATGACAATAGAATTATTGTGTAGGAATACTGACAACTGTTCATTTGAATCCTACTTTGGTGGCCATGTGCCTGATGCACAGATATTGCAGGGCCTAAGCTTTCATGTATTCAAAGCCTTGAGTAGATTTTACCCACAGGTTCAGAAAGTTTCTAACATTTCTAATTCCTATTTTATGACAGCTCTTGTCCTACATCAGAATGTGGTGACAAAGAATTCTGTTCTTGCCTACCAAATTTACAGGGGTCACCCATGTTGCAATAAAGGAGTAGAACAATTTAAGTATGATTACAATATGCTGGTTTTATAATTAGCACTATCTAAGCTTGTTCATATAAGCCAGCCTCCTAGGGCTCTAATTCACATTTGATCTGCAAGGCAGGAAATTTCCATGCACTAAATGGCTACTCTTTACAATGGCTAATCATTGGGGAAAATATCCTTTTGCATTTATTGTTCATAGGGAACTCTGTAGGTATTAATATGGCTATAATTTGTAGCTAAAAAAATCTCATCGTGTTTTAATAGATTCATGTCCAATTGGTATAAAGTGCTACTCTTGTAGCAGGAAGGATTGTTGCTGTAAAAGCTGATGAATTTCACTTTGTAAAAAGGTAGGTGAGGTGACATTTTAAGGTTGAAAACAGCAATTGTAATTTGGAATCAATACTTTATGCCCTACAATAATGTAAGGTACTGTTCTGTCCTAATTGGCTGGAAGCTAAAATGTTAATGCCAAGCCAGCAGATGTATCCCCAGCCTGTAGTTTCCCATGAAGATTTGGTTTGCAAATAGATGACTTTCTATTTATGGGTAAAGTAGAGCCTAATTGTGAGTCTTCACAGTACCAGGAGCTGCAATGACTGCGACTTGAAGGGAAGTGACTGGCTGATCACGGTGGTGCCACAGAGCATACCAATGAGCTGCATCAATGTGTCTTTTCCAATATGTGAAAATCTTCAATAATCAGCAGAATGTAGACAGTAAATATCCCAGTGTTTTTAACAGCAAAGTGTTGCAAGATCAGAGAAATATGGCAAACTCTAATTGGATTGAAAACAATGATTTCCTCTCAAATAGATTTCTGATTGAAAACTAATATAATCCAGTGATGTCCCAAGTAATAACTGTAATGCACAGATGGTGCCAAATTGAAAGACTAAGTGACTGAAAGTGTTGACATGGTAGATTAAAAATCCATCCTGAAAATATTTCTATTTAAAAATCCATGCTGAAAAAGTTTATATTTCAGTGTGTGCTTTCCTGCATTTTACCTCCTCTCCAGACTAACAGATTTTGTAGTTGTGTGGCATTTTCTCCTGCAGTCAGTCCAGCCAATGTTACACTAAAAACCAATGTTTTTGGGACAAGGAGAAAGCACACATTGTGGATAAGTAAAGCCAAGACTTTATTGTTAGTAAAACTGAAGTTTTGAAAATTTGATAATTATCATTCCAGATCTAATTGCTGCAGAACAAGAAAAAATAATATTGCATTTGACACTGCTGCACATACACACACACATGCACACACTGAGCTTCTCCCCCTTTTCTGACCGTACACTTGCACTGTTGCTACTACTCTGGATCCTAATTAGTGATGTCATTCTGGAGATGGTATGTGTGGTAAAGGGTGATGAAAACTTGTCAGTATCTGGAATCCTTTGCCAGGAGGAATATGATACTGAATATATTGATGTTTTCTTCTTCATCTGTCTTGGATTGACTAGGAATAATTTTTATATCTTTGTTAACAGATTTTTACATCTTTCTCTCTTCTTCACTGGTCTACATTTCCAGGTTACATATAAATCTACTATCTACTTTATGTATGTAAGATATTATTTCTTTATGACTGCTAAAACCAGTTTTGTGCAGCTCAAGAGCTTCATGCTTTTAACTGAGCATGACTCAGTTTAGAGTTGTGGGATCTCCAGTGCCAAGCCCAGACCTCCTCTCTTGTCTTCCTGTGGCAGTGATACTTTATGCCACATCCTGTGTCTCCACTTCCCAGAACTTCTGTCATACCAGCCTCGTATTTCTCTACGCTACGTTACTGTGCCAGTCGTAAATATTTCATTTTTTAGCATAACTGCTTGTTCCTGCTCTCTGTATGAAACGGTGGCTGTTCCACTCAAAGATAAACAAAAATAAAACAAATTACCCAAAGGCAACCCGATCAGTTGGAGAAACTGCTGTCACTGCTAAATTGGGTGCAACAAAGCTAAAGGGGTGGTTTGTTCCAGAAACCCTTCACATGATCTCCCTTTCTGGCCTGTCCTCTTCAGAGGGAAGTAAAGTGTGTGAGAGGAGAATAGGGGATTATCAGGAGACATCCCCATCAGAGCCCTCAGCTCTTCAGGGGTCAAGTAGACTTGAGAACCTGATGGCTGGCAGAAGCAGGTCAGACTGAACAGTGGGCTGGTTAAAGATGGTCATGAAGCAAGGTGCCTGCTTGCCAACAGAGACAGTGAATTTCAAGTGAGTGTTTCAACTGTGTTGGTGAAATAATTTCTGTTTCTGTCAAGAAATAATACTGGGTTTTCATTGAAATTTTGGTTCTGAGGCCAAAATCTCTTTGGTTTGCACTGAACCTAATCTTTTTCTTAAAGAAGGTTATGCTTTCTGCAAGAAGAGCTTTGCTTTCCAAACAGCTCTGATAGCCACCAGAGTATTGAATACTATTTGGTTTGAATGACAGTAAAAACAGCTTGTATGTAAAGATATTGAGGAATGTCCTCTGATGGCCTGTTTTCTGGACATAAAATGCCAATGGATCATTATGTAGGTAAAAACAATGCATTTTGGAAATATATTGATGATAAATGTTCAATTAACATTTCCTTGAATAGAAAGGAACACATTTTTTTTTAATGATCTTTTAAATAAACTTTGATCACTCATATAATACCTGAAAGCTTGCCCTCATATTTAACTTCTGAACTGTTTGGAATTCCTTTCTCTGTGAGAAAAATGCTGAAGTTTAAAAGTATTCTTAATGCTTTACTAATTTTCTTTCTTAAAGCTGTTTTTTTTTTAATTCATACAACTTTGTCAGCTATCCCCATACCCAAACATCACTTTAGGAGTTGAGAATATGGCTGTCAGTGCATTGCAAACATGAAATATGAATCTCACCCCTAGGAAGCTAATGTTAATATGTGTAAGCTATCTGCAAAGGACTTTTCATGCAAAGAAAAAAAATTAAATAAAGAGGAAGTAAAAAGAAAAGCGAGTATCTTAGTGACATTTTTCAGAGAAACAAACCCATTTTCAAGCTTGACCGAAATGTAGAAGTGTGATAGTGGTTTTGCATTTCATCATGAATATTTCAAACACATCTGATTTCTACACATGCTATGATTGCTAATGTGTGAAGTGACTTAATTAAGTATACATTTAACCCTTCTTTTCTTTTCTCTGTGAGGTGCTTATGAGAAATTGAGCTTTTAAGCTAAAACAAATCCAAAGACAGCGTATATAGTTGCCTCGTCTTGAAAAACAGGCAAAAATCGCTGTTGAAATATTCATTTCTTTTGTTTGTCCTAAATGAAAATAATTTTTTATCCAGTTACAACTATCATATATTCTTCAGCAGACACTTGGCGTGAAGGTCAGCAATAAACTCTTCCTGCTATACTTTCTGGCCCCTGAAATCACATATAATGTTCATTTTCTTTGCATTATTTCATGATTGTATTTGGTTGAGCTAAAGATTGATTCAAGGTTATATTTCTTGAGGGAAGGGAGTTGAGAGGAAGTATAATGAAACCATTTTTTTAATCTTGTAGCTGAACAGGCTTACAGATTTGGCCTTGGTTTTCTTTTTTTATTTTTTATTTTTATTTTTTATTGTTTGAAGAGAGGCAGGGCAGAGTCTTGTGCTGTCACACATTTAGGGTGAAGGAGAGCAGGTGGAGGCTTCTGAGAACAGTTAGGGTTTTTTCTTTATTAGCCTCTGCTGAAGCTTCCCTTGGGCCAACAATAACAGCATCCTCAAAACAGGTTCCTAATGATTCCAAAGGGCTCTGAACCAAGCTCTTGCATAGTTGTTTTCTGAACTCGGTTCTTGTGACAGGCGAGGCGTTCCAGACCCTGCACTGCTGTCGAGTGACCGTGTCGCAACCTCGCGTGGCTCAGTGACATGGCCAACACAAGTATTGCTGGCCTGTGCCTGATCTGCCAGTGCAAGGGACTTCAAAGCTGTGTTCAAGTCTTTAATGGGAGTCAGGGGTCACCAAAATGCAGCTCTTTGACTTCCCTGTCAGTGAGCTCTGGATAACTACCTTGTTCCTCTCAGAGAGGGGAGAAAGGGCAGGATCCGTGTTCGTGGCAGTGTTTCTGCAGTCTCTCTTAATTGGTTATATGTATCAGTGGGCAAACACAAGGAAGACCTGGAAGGATGTAGGAGGCATGGTAGGAATATTTGTTTAATTTTTTTTCTATTATTTTTGCATACTTGCACAGATATTCGAAAAACTCCTGCTGTTGTGAATTGGGTCAAAGCCTACTTCAACCTGCTGCCACTGTGTGACTCTGCCTTCTTCAGCACGCATTGGCTCATAGGAAATACACAGTATCTGGTGAAGAATATGGCAGAGGCAACCCAGTCCCAAAGGAACTGCACTTTCTTCTGATATAAAATCTCTTATGCTGCCTCTGACAGTTTTTCTTAGTTAAAGAGGCTTTAAAATCTCATGTCCAGCTGTGGGACCATCTTCCTCAGTGCAAATATTGTTGATGAAAGCTGCAAAGTCTTCCCCAGAGGAGCCACACATGAGGTACAATACAGAGTTGTAGTGGCAGTCAATCTGGGAAGAGGAAATTAAGATTTTTTTAAGACCACTATGAAGTCCTCTGGACTGTCTGTGTGACATCGAAAGGTATTGTAAGTCTTGATAGCCTCTAAGATTTTGGAAGCTGCCAGGTTGTTCAAAGATCATGGTCCCTGCCTTCTCCTTCTGTCTGTGGTGTCTCCGAGGCTCAGCTCTTTGAAGACAGCTTGGATATCTTCTGAGGGTGAGGCAATTTCTCTCACACCAGAGTGAACAGTGAGGAAGTCCTGTAAAATCTGATATCAGTTTCGACAGCCTGGCTCTAAACAGCCATAGGAATCCCTCGGGCTTTTAATCTCAGTATGATTTCTTTGTCGCTCTATTCATATGAGAAAGCAAGTTGCCTAATTATGTGAATTAATAGGATTTTATAAAATGATGCTTCTTTTGTACTGGAGCTTTGCACTAGTGCCTTTTACTGTTTTACTGCAGAAAACTCTGGTCTTGTGCAGATTCTTGTGGTTGTCTGGCTAGCTAGTAGGATTATTCAGATATTTGACATTACCTGTGGCTAAACATTTTATTGGATAGCACAATCACTCCCAGGCCCTTCACCATCTCCGTTGTCCTTCTTGGCCACCTGGGCACACTGCTGGCTCATGTCCAGCTGTCTGTCCACCAGAGAGCAGCACCCCCTGGTCTTTTTTCACTTAGTGGAAAAGTTACTTGACTTCACTGAAGGTTCATAGCAATGGTAGCAGGGGCAGACACTCTTTTTGAGGTGTTTGTAGGTTTTAAACTCATATTACAATAATCAAGAAAGTCTTAGACTGGTACTTGGAAATCCACAATTTTACACAGAAGCAAATGCCACAAGGTAACAGCTATGAATGTTTATAAATTGCGTATGTAAAATATTGTTCCCCTGATTACAAAGATAGACTTCATATTGGCTAAGTTTCTAGATAATGGGAGATATTTTATTACAAAGGAAGTGTACATGAGTTCTACCTCAGTTACATAGAGTGGTTTTGTGAGACATTTCAAGTAAAATGAATTTTAACGTAAGAGTTTTTTCTTATAATGAAACCTTCCAGCTGCATCATATCCCTGGTACAAAGCCCTGAAAATTTGTTTCCTAACAAAGATAAGAAATGCTTAGCATATCAGTTCCCTTTGAATAACCATATTAATCCTAAAAATGGTTGCTTTGTGTGCTGTTTCTACCCTACCAAAAATTATAGCTGTCCTTCTGCATCTTCCCAATTCTGGAGTGCTTTTTTATTATTTTTATTTTTTGTTTTTGCTTCAGTGATTTGTTTCAGTCTTGGATAACAAATAGATTTCTGAGCTTCTCTCCAGGATGTTTTAAAATGCCAATTGATGTACTTATTGTCCTCAATCAGCACAAGACCTCACACCTTTATTTTAAGAAGAAATTTTTTCCCTTAGACTGTCTGTGCTTTCTATCTAATTGTTATTCCCTTCTTGTTTTCTTAGCTCTTACAGTCTTTCAATTTATTCATAAGTAATTTCTTATAATAGATTGTACCCTTGTTACTTTCCTTCCATCCATAATACTACATTCTGCTCCTCTTTCTGTCCCCCCTTCTCCCTCCTTCTCTCCTCTTTCACTTTCTTTTTCATTTGGTAACTGACATACTGCATTTCAATATTGCTGGTTAAATTAAACCATACCAAATGTGAACCTGTAGTAACACAATGGTAGTAATTTTTGTGCCAACCGTGTTCAATTTAAGCATTTCTGAATTCTTTGGTGTTTATCTTCTTAAACCCCTCATTAGCATAGAAATGAGCATCTCTCATTTCCTGCTATCCCCCATCAGATAGCAAGGTGTCTCAATTTTATAAAAAAGACATGAAGTTTTAGGACAGATTACATGGTTTGACAAGAGCATGCTGCGAACCTGTGGTTTAGATAAGGATTGTATTCTGATCTCCAGAATCACAGTTTTTGTTTAGCATTCAAATAACTCCTACTCAACCCAAATGACGACGTAAGTGGACACTATACTAGGGGGAAGATATTCAGTGGGGATATGATCACAGATTGTCAGAATCAGATAGATTGGAAAAGACCTCTGAGGCCATTAAATCCAACCCGTGACCATATACAACCATGTCAACCAGACCATGGAATTGAGTGCCACATCCAGTCTTTTTAAAAACACCCCCAGGGATGGTGACTCCATCACCTCCTTGAGCAGCCCATTCCAATGTCTAATCACCCTTTCTGTGAAGAAGTTCTGCCTCATGTCCAACCTAAACCTCCCCTGGCACAGGTTAAGACTGTGTCCTCTTGTCCTCTCGTTGTTTTCCTGGGAGAAGGACTGACCCCCATCTGGCTACACCCTCTTTTCAAGCAGTTGTAGGGAGCAATAATATCTCCCCTGAGCCTCCTTTTCTCCAGGCTAAACACCCCCAGCTCCCCCAGCTGCTCCTCACTGGACCTGTGTTCCAGACCCTTCACCAGCTCCACTGCCCTCCTCTGGACATGCTCCAGCACCTCAATGTCCTTCCTAAATTTGGGGGCCCTGAAATTGACACAGCCCTCAAGGTAAATGAAGTATTGTAGAGACAGTAACACCTTCTGGTGATGATGCATAATGAGTTATAAAAATGTACCCACTCTTCCTGGACTAGGTGCTATAAATATACAATTCAGCTGAATATTGGTGTATTCACATTTTTCGCTTGTTTATCAGTGATCTATAATGTCTAAAAGACAAACATGCCAAAGCAGAATCTCACTAACCCCAGGCATATGAGCATATAATTATGCAAATGTATAAAAAAAGTTTAAAAATTTGTATGTATTATTGATGCTATATTTTTTCTTTATCAAATGAGCTATGATACTCTAGCTTTTACTAACAATTTTGCAAAAATATTTTGGTTTCATGACGCTATTAATTGGCTTGTAATTTGACTTCCTCATATTCTGGGGCTGTGGATGCCTGTTATTGATACACAGCAACATTAAAAGAAAAAAGTCTTAAGCGAAGTCGGAAAAGAACTTTATCTCCAGTTCATGACTAGAATCTAGTGTAGATCATGTTTCATATGTGAAAAGGTGGATTTCACAATCAGTGATAGGAGTGCGGAAATTTAAGCCATGAGAGCACGTGAGTGAAACTGCTGATGGGATTCACATTAGTTTCGGAGTGAAGCTGGCAGCCTGAGGGAAATTTGAATCTGTCATCAGTGGCATAAACTCTTCAAGTAAAGGGAGCTAGTCTAAAGCCAGTTACACCCACAGAAGAAGTTAGTCTTCTGGTCATGTGGCTTCAGAGTAGGAGCTGTAAAGGATTTGGAAGAGACTGCTCTGTAATTTAAGTTGCTGAACAGTGCTAGGATTGATGGTCATCTCCTCAGCAGGAAGCTCTCGAGAGCAACTTCAGCTCAATTAACAAAATATCCCTCGGGCCACCTGCACCAGTGCTGGCTGCAACCGCCTCTGTGGTGCTGGGACAATCACATTAACTCCTGGACAGCATGGTGGTGTGAACCATCTTTGCACGAGCAGGTTATTCCTCCTGTAGCAGTGACAGACAACAGCTCTGCCCAGTGGGGCTGACTTCAAGGTTAAGGTGTAGAATTACAGGTTCCTGGAATTTGGGTAGGCATCCAAATGGGAACTCTTTGTCATTGTGGGATAATGAGATGTCTGAGGTGAATTCCTGTCCTCACTGAAGTCAGTCACAATATTTGGCTGGTTTAGGATTTCTCACAGTGTGGTTTTTCATTTGTTTTACCAAACCAAAGACTTTTTTTTTTCTATGGAATTTTTGTTTGTGGGGCAGGAGAGGGTGGTTGGCTGGTTTTTCTTTTTTCTTTGGGGGCAGGTGAGTGTGTTTTCATCAAGAAACTTAATAAAAGAATGAACTGGACCTTAAGTCTTTACTCTTCTCTGAGGTTCCAGTAAGACCCCTGATAATGATGGTTTTTAGTTGTTCTGACAGTAACAATATGAAACTCACAAGTTTTTCTTGTTTTCAACTGTAAAAAAACTTGATTTTGACCCTCTACCTTTCATTTTCTTGTTGTTGAACTTTTTGGAAATACAATATAGTAGAGTCTACATGAGAATTGGAATTGCTTACAGAGAATTTGGCAGTAAATTGATATCTAGAAATACTGTATTGCTGGGAAATAGTCTATTTATCTTGGGATCAGGGCAGATATGATAAAGATATGAAACATAATCATCAAAATTCTATACCTTGGGCCAATTTTTGTTCAAGACTAAGTACAAACAAATCCCACCAACTTTTCAGAGGCTGGCATTGCTTTAAACCAGACACGTTTTTATCCAGATACACTTTCTGATAAGATATAGCTTACATTTTCTATAAAATAGTTTCAGAAAAACTATATTGTGCTGTGGCATGAATCACAAAAAATGAAGCCGTATGGATTCTGTCTGTACAAACACAGACTTTATTATGGCATGTATTGTTTGACAAGGAAAATATTTACCTATAATGCACATCTTGCTAACTCTGAATTGCATTAGCATACCTATAATCAAAGTTTGACTGGAAATCTGCCTCCCAGGAGAAAATTCCAAGAAATAGTTGTGATTGAGGGGGTTGTATGTATCATTTATGTATCTTCTTTATTTTAAGAATATAATACTTACATTATCTCTGTTTTCCAAGGTATCCAAGTGTTTTCACCTGCTGATAATTTTTAGGATCAGATTCTGGGTGCTCTGCTGTTTCCTCAGTCAGGGTATCATGTAATTCTACAGTCTGTTTCTTATTAGTGGACAGGACGTTCATATTCCTGAAAACAGAAATATCAGGCTTCAGACCTAAAAAGTCTTTGAAGAGTGGCTGTGTTTGCCTTTCCATCCTAGTATAAATGTAGGGATGGATATGCCTGAACTTGTCTGTGGCATGGTACCTCTGTATACTATCACTGTACTATCTCATGTCCAAACCTGCTAGATGTCAGGGTGGAAGGGTTTATGATAGATACAGCCTAGTAGCCTGATTCTGAAGAGATCCACAAAACCCTTGATCACACACCCTCCTCCCCTGCCTTCCCAAACATATTCACCCAGTACTCATGTTCTCGTGCACCGTGGCTCACCAAATTCTGCAGCTTGCTGCCCATCTTCTGTCTAAGGCAGGCTGAATTTCAGGAACACACTCTCTTTTAAGAGTGTACCCGGGAAGACAGTTTTTGTGCACCATAGCCAGAGAGAAGAATAAGAAATGTGGGACCTTTGTGCTATGGGGTTTAAGACCCTTTCTCTCATACCCTTAAAAAATACTCTACTCCAGGACAGATCTGGAATGGAGATCACATCCTTGCAGCTTGAGAGGAGCAAAGGGGCTGCAAAAAATGCAAGATCAGCTTGGATCTCAGAGATTATAAACCGGAGGAAGCCTGGCTGGCACCTTGGTGCCTGGAGGCAAGAGGGTCTCTACTGAGAGTGGGGCTGATGGTCCATGCCATTGCCTGTGTTTTACTTGGAGTTTCCTGAAGGAAATCTGGCTGTGAGACACTGGGATTTAGGTGGAACGAAAACTGCTGAAACCCAGCTTACTGGTGTCCATTTTTAGGTTCCTGTTTTAGACTGTTGGGGGCAGAGCTGCCAAACTCTCGGTGGTGAAGTGCTAACATTTCTGAGACACTTAAAAGAAAGCAGACAGTCACTAGCAGCAAAGATTTTTGCCCAAGTATCTGGACTCGTGCAATATGACTCAAAGTTCTGGCTTCTGCTTACTGCGGTTTTATTCTGCTGGAACTCTATAGTCTTTATAGCAGCAGCTCCTGATTTACAACAGCACAGGGATTACCAGAAATAAGACTTGATGTTCTCTGATGGAAAAGCCTTATTGAGTTTAATAGCATATAATAAGATTTCCTAGGGTTTCTTTCTCTTTTTTTTTTCTTTCTTCTTATTCCATTTATTTTACTAATTGAATCCCAGCTGAAGAGATGGTTGGAGAAAATCACTGTGATTTCTGTAGGGGTGACTAGTCTTTATCAAATTGTCATAGACTTAGCCAAAGAGTGCTTTTTTGTTTTCAGTCCCTTGAAAATTCTGTAAGATTTTATTTTAAAAGTTGATAAAATTTATTCCTGATTCGTTTTTGCCATTTCAGATTGCTCAACACATGCATTTTCAGCTACAACACTGAGGCATTGCAACGCTTTTCGAGTCTGAATTTTGTTCTTATTTAAAGTGCCATAAATTCTTCCTTTTCAGTGTCTCTCTCTCTTATTTACATCATTGTAAATGAGATGTGATTCAGTCTTGCACTGTGTCTAGAGAAATTGTTTTCCTCTATCTTAGACAGTCTGTTAAATTGAGGGCTAATAGGGTACCAGGCTTGAAAAGCAAACAAGAAATGAGTGTTTTCTGGTCTGAGCAGATGAATTTCCCTAAATTTGCTGCCAAAATAAATCTCCAAAACAAATGATTTATGAAGTTACTGAAGCAAAATGGATTATTCAAATAATTACTTAGTAATAGAGGAAGTCTGAGCGATGATACTTCTAATAATGAAGCTGCCCAGAGAATCTGATGCTTAGGGAGATTATGAAGGATTAAAACAGATTCTTTCTCATTCTTTCAGCTCTACCACCATCCTACTGAAAATGAAAAGGGTTGCGTGAACCTTAAATGATGAAAAAGAGGGTAGTTTTTCTTAGGAAACATAGCAAAGTTAGGGTTGCAATTTAATACAGTCTAAGCAAACATGTAGGTCACACTTCTAAAGGTACAGGCTTAATTCACTGATGGAAATCTTTCCTAATTAGATCTGAGAAAGTCTAAAAACTTTAGATGGAAGAAGGGGAGGATTAAGCATCTTTTTTTTCGTTTGTTTTCTGTTTTACTTTTCCCCCCCTCAATTTAAATTTGAAGATTCTACAAGTTCATAAGCCTAAAGGGAGTTTAAATATGTCCAAAAGCAGATCTCCAAAGCAATTAAGGCAGTTAAACTTTGTACATCATTCCTTCTCCACAGGTAGCCTACTTTAGATAAAAAGAAAACAATGCCCAAGTATAAGTATTTTAATGTTGGTTATTCCCAAGTGTATTTTCTCTCCACAGTCCAGCAACTAATTCACACAATTCTTCATGGCTTATTCCCTCCTCTGAATTTCAAATTTCTGGTGAGCAAAAAAGGATGGCTTTTGCCATTATTCCTTACAGTGAAGCTGCATAGGTGGAAGAATAGTTGCACATAGAATTGCAACAGAATCAGTACATCGAACTAACCTGGAGTCACTTCAGTAGTGCAATATTCATGCATGATGGTAATAGAGAACTCTGAGTTGCAGCTCATAATTGTGATAAGTTTTTTATATATATAAACCTCCCAAAACAAAAAGACCCTCAACAACCACAAACAAAAAAGGCAACAACTCCTCCCTCCCCACCAAAACATAAAGGAAAAGTTGCACTAATGGAGAGCGAGAGAGAGAGAGAGCTCTGGAAACTTCCTTTATTCAGCTGTTTACTAAATAATTAACTAAACCACCATTAAAAGAATATAAAAATCTCTACCCAAATTTGCCAGGGATATCACATTTTTCTCAAGATGCTGAAGTGCCCAGTTAATCATGTAAATATAATGGTTTATAATAGTAGGCAAAATCTAGGTCTTGAAATAAACTTGTTTTGCAAGTTTTGCAAATTCTAAACAGATCCGGTAACATCTCAAGGTTTCCATCACTTCTCATTAAGTCATTCTTTAAGTGGATGTAATGTCCTGTGATGGGTGGGTCTGAAACAACTGAAGTGTTAAGGCTATGCTATGCAGTCAATTACTATTTTTGACCATGGGCTGCCTCACAAGGGGCTTGGTGGAGCAGCAGGAGTTGCCCCAGCAGTCACCACAAGAGACATTCTCTTGCTGTGGCACTGAAAGGGCCTGGGAGATGTAGTGAGGCAGCAGTGTGTAGGAAGTGCTGGTAAGGATGGGTGTTTGTCCCTGGATGTAGCAGGAGCAGTGACTGTGGCTACTGTTGTGTATTTAGCATTGGGACCTATTTGGGACATTCAGCCAGATAGAGCAGCCCTGACACCTTTCCCTTCCCTTTCTGTCCTTTCTGTGTCATCTTGCTGAGTGCACACACTGGTCTGCTCCAGGGCTGGATCAGCTGAACCAGTGAAATATTATTCAAGTGTGCTACAAGTATCCAGCTGTTCTACAGCTGTGGTAACAGCAGCTCTTGTGCACAAGCCCCGGGCTTCATTTATTGCAAGGCATACAGCGAGGCATCAAAAGCAGAGGAGTGCAGAAGAGATGGGACAGTGTAATGACCAAGGGATACTGAAAACTCTGTAAATAAATATGTTCTCAGCTTGTCTCTGCCACAGACCTCTACTACTACCTGAGTCACTCAACCCCAACCCAAACTTAGCACATATCTTGCATACCCATGCTGCAGATGGCTCAGGATGCTGTCACAACTTTACATAGCACCATGGAGTGAGTTTGGGAAGCATTCCAAAAAATTAGGCCATAAACATCACACATGGGAACCATCGCTTTAGAAGCATGTTGTGAAGCTTTATTTCTATTTGCATTTTATATCTGGGGGTACTAGGCTTGTCAGTTCTTCCTGAGTGTGACTGGAAGTAGATTCCCTTATGGAGAAGGGAGCAGTGTCTGGTGTGCTCACGAGAGATGAAGGAAGGCCTGTCTATTTGAATGTTTGCTGTGTGTCAGGAGGTGGGTAGCAGCAAAGCAGAGCATGCAGAAATCTCTCCCTGCCCTTGGCAGTGTGACCCTGCTCCCTGGTCCTTTTTCCTGAGGGGAAAAGGAATTGAAATGTTCAAGAGTTCTGTAGTCTTTTGGTCACACCTCCCCTCACAGTAGGTAACAACAGACAGAGATCAGCAGGTCCCTTTCCTTCTTGGCAGAATCTGGCTGGGTGCAACATGATGCACTCCCATGTCTTCTGAAGGCTGAGAGCAGGCTTACGAATTCCAGGAAGAGCTGGAGAAGTGTTGAGGCCACTGGGGGAAAAAGGTGATGCTGGGAAGATAATGGGGATAAGGTTATTGAATAGCTGCTGATTAATGGAGCTCATTGAACCCTGTGCACTGCATTAGGCAGGATCCTGTGGGGAAAAAATGTCATCTGATTGTGTTTACTAAAGATTTCATCATAATGCAACATGTATAAAAGAGCTGGAGGATGTACAGGAGCTTTAAAACGGTGTTTCTTAACTATGAATACCCAGTCATTGTGGTCTTAATGGTCTTTTTAAAACACTGTATTTTTCTCTAGGCTTCGCAGGAATGCTAAATAGGCAGCTATTTGTAAATAGCTAGCTAAGAAGCCTTTTTTTAAACCCTAAAAGGATGGGTTTTTTTCCTAAAGGTGGCTATTTCCCCTAAGATGTATTTCTCTCTGGAGAAGAACTGCTACCTTAGGGCAATAGTTCCTTTGATTTTAGCACTCTTAAGTTATTCTCCCAAGGCCAGCATTGCAGGCTCTTCACATATTTGTTACTCCAAATGTTCTTTTTTGTACATCTCCTTCCTGCATCTTAAGCAACCTTAACATTTTTTTACACACTCGTTAACAAGCTGATGGCAGAAAAGCAAAAGGCATGAAAAAACGCACTGGTTTAGGGTTACCAAAAAAAAAAAAA
>VYXC01006591.1:73777-133386 GCA_013397175.1 Platysteira castanea
AAAAAAAGAAAAGCTTACTATGGTATGGGCTTTAGCCAGTGACATATCTTTTATTTTGCACAAGTACTATCCTGATTGATTCTCTGTGGACATATAAATTGAAAGACTTAAATAAAAGACTTACATCTGACACATATGGAATGTCGTTGTTAATTTGTTTTCTCAACAGCAAACAATGCACAAAAATGTTAGAATTGTGCTAATCTAGAACTCCTTAGAAAATGCCCATCAAATATTATAAGAAAATAAACAGGAAGAATACATTTGGGAGGAGTTATTAATGGCTAAACTTTCCCAAACAGTACATAAAACATTTAGGCAAGATTAGGTATTTAGTAAACAACCCCTATGTCCTACTGTGTGTTATGTTAATGGTCATATCATATTGTGCAAGCTAACATAAGTCTATAAATAGATATGAATTGGCTTTGCATCATACAAAAATCAGATTGAATGACTTTGAAGACCCACAAGTTGACAAGTCTTACAAAGATAGAGTTCCTTTATTTTATGTTCGTAGTTAATAAAACTATATTCTTCATAGACATATATTTTATTTGAACATAGGAACAGTCTACATGTGTTAAAATATATTAGGATGGCTAGCTTTCACTTTAAACTCTTAACCTGATGTGGGAAAAAAGAAGAGAAATGCTTATTGAGTTTTTTTTCACATAAATTCATGGGAAGTGAGATGCAATTTTTAGACATCTCCATAAAAGACTTTCTTCCAAATACCATTACCACATTCTGAGCATCAAGCAAATAGCAAAAGTAGCACTTGGGTCTAGTGTACAGAGGCAGAGAATACTTACTAGAAATCTACATAATTACACATCGTGAAAATAATGAACCCCTTGAACTGATCAAGTGTGAAAATACTTATTTAATGGAAGCATTGTTTTAAATGTTAGCAATAAACCTGGAAGAAAAACTGTCCTCCTTATTTCAGTGTCTGAACTCTTACAAAAAGCTTTGCCTCTCTGTAAGTAAGTAGCAAAAATAATTCTGTCAGCTTGGGCTTATTCAATAATCTAGCCCAGTGATCTAGAAATGAAATGCCATATACAACAGTTCATCCTGTCTCCTTAGTCTTTACAGCGTGTCTAGGAGTTAACATGCTGTGTTTAAGATTTGCTCTGTCATCATGTAAATTCTATAAATCGTAGCAGTTCTCACTTCCCTTGCTTGTTAAATACGTCAGTGCTACCAAGTTCCGAATGTTTCTTTCTCTTGTAAGCTGTTGAGTATGTTCTCAGGGAATTTAATTATCATACCAATGAAGAGGAAAAAATGCATATTAAATTATTGGATTTTCCCCTGTGTATGCCACAAAAACATATGGGCAACACCATCTGTGTACTTATGACTACAGATTTAAATGTTTATTGGTTTTAATCTGGAGATCAGTGTCACTTGAACCCAGATCTGGCATCAGAGCTTACATCCAAAATTCAGGCTGCAGCCCATGTGTACATTATGTTTACAGCTCTAACTTGTCCTGCAACTCTGAAGGCCAGGAATGTGTCTGTTCCCTTCTGCAGGCTTGCATCTGCAGCAAATGGGAGATGTGTGGTAAAATAATTCAGTGATTCAAAGCTATCTACTTTGGAGATCTAATTTCTTAGCTATTTTGTGCCTACAGGGGAATCTTCAGTTAACTCTTCAATTTTTCTCTCTGCAAAACAATGATAATAATATCTAATCGGACAATTGCCAGAATTAATTGCGCAAATAATAAGGAATTAAAGCTGTATTTAGCTTGTAGACAGTAGCAACAAGTGTTCGCTCTCTTTAAGGCCTTGGTCTAAGTTTCATGACGTTCGTTGAAGAGTGTACTCCGTCACTATTGTTATTGAAACTGCTGGAAGGAAAGCCTTTTTAGGCACTAGAATCAAGACAATTCCTGCTGTTTCTCTCAGGAGATGATGCACGTGGGTGCTGCAGATTCTTTAACTTCAGGTGGTGCTGGGCTGCCATTTGCGCATACAACAATAAGTGAATTGTTCCTGGGACTCGTGCATGTGCATGACTTTGTACTTTTCTTGCTATCTGGAGTATCTCTCATTAACAGTATTGGTCTTCCCTAGGAAGCTCTTGCTTCAAGCAGAAACATGTTCTTTTCAGATACCATGACTGAGTTTTCTATAGTTGTTCCATAGTTTTAGTGTTCACCTGCATTTTGTAGTCCTTTGTCTTCCATTTCCCAGCTGTGATACATTTTGACAAATTGTTTTCTTCTGATTTTGATCTCACAGATGTCAGAGGCAGTGGTCAGTGTTCTTGTGCAGTGCGTTGGTGCTGGAAGCTGCTGCAGAAAGGTGAATAGGAGTGTAAGATTATGAATACAATGGTTATTGAGTACAGGCCTCTTCCAGTCTCTGCTGAATATTGAGAGCATGCTTGGTGGAGGAAATTAAAAAATAGCTTTCTAGGAAGATATACACTTCACTTGTGATGGAATTGTGATGTTTACCTTTTCCTCCTGTTTTGTGTAAAACACCAGTCTTCTCTGCTGAAGAGAATTTACCTTTAATCTTGGGGCAGCTATGAATCCCTGTGTTGAAATCTACTGCTGAGATGCAGCAAACCTTAGAGAATGGCTATTGCATAACCCGAGGCTCCTAAATGCAGTGAATTAAAAAGTCTTCAGAGCCTTTTTAGGCAGATCTTTTATTCTATTCATAAATTTTGACACAAATACTTATTTTTAATGTTTATTTCAGTTTTAAAAGAAAACTTAGAAACTCTGCAACACAAGGGGGTACATTTTGTGCTGGGGAGGGGATAATCTATAACCTCCCAGGGAATTTTAATGCTTGTCTTTGATATTCCTGGATAAGATTTGAACAATATCTACTTTGTATCTTTAAAACTATGTTCCATAATTTTTGGAGGTTAATGCCAAACAAAGACAGGAGAATTAAATTTTTATTTGGCTTTATAAAAACAGAAAAACCACAGATGAAATCAGCCTGTTGTGGGGTGTGTTGTTTAGAGTTGCTATCCTTTGAGTAATACATAAAACTGAGGATCTCCTCAAGTCACTTTGTATTCTTTGGGACTCAGCAGAAAAGTAATGAAATCAGCTTCTCTGTCTTGGCTGAACTCCAGATCTGTTAATGACATATTACCTACTTAATTTTCCACGGCATCTTTGGTTATTAGGGAAGGTACAATTTCTCAGCACTTGCTACAAGCTGTAAAGTGGTAGGCATGTACTGCTAAACAATGGCTGCAATTCAAGCCACAGCTGATTGCATTTCAGAGTTTATCAAAATACTCCTACTGGTTTGCAGATCAATTAGTTTCCACTTAGTTTTTGGATCCTTTAGGATAAAAATATGCTGTGTGTGGTCCTCATCCAATGCCAAATTAAATGAAGAATGCAGATCCATTACAAGAAAATAGAGAGTTTTAAGGAATACTAAATGTGGTAGCATCTAAGAATATGTGTTTTTTCTTGCCAGTGTGCAAGAAAACCCAGAAATCTTAAGATGCAATTGTAAAGGATCTATTTAAAAATGAACATTTACATGCAAGCATAGAAAGCATTAGTGATAGTGAATGATTATATCAGTTTGACAAGGAATAGTGTTGTCTAAGCATCCTTATACATATTAAGCAATATGTTTAATGAGAAAACAGGAATAGAAAGTCCTATGAGTGCCAAAATCATGTCACTGCTAGAACATAAACTTTTGCATTTTCTGACTCCTGTTGATTTATGGTACTAGTTCAACAAGTAGCACATAAATTGAACAACAACTTTAATGTAAGTGCTTGTGCATGTGCTTAAATATTTAACTAATTTAAAGCCTAGTTCATCTTTTAGAGTTGCTTTGAGTGGCTTTTGCATTTCATTTCCTAGACTTTAAAAAATAATAACTGCTAAGGTGATGTAAAGTAGGTCTATTTATGTTGTAGGCTAGAGCATAAGTTATCTCCATAATGTGTATGGTAGCTGTGGCCAGGTTTTTGTTTGGCTTCAAGGAGCCACATCACTTATGTTGTTACATCCAAATCCCTGCTGTGTCCCATAGGAAGATGCCAGCTATCCCATAAAGCTTTATTGTCTGTTACAGAGTAAATTTTTAGGAGGCCTCCTTCTCCAGACTCCATTTCTTCCTGCTTATCTCTGGAACTGGTCTGGCACCAAGCTTGCCCACCTTTAAAAACACGCTGGGCATGTCCCTGTTAACCCACCATTAACCTAAGTATCCTGCACTGGGTAGAAGGAACAGCATCAACTGACTCATAAATTCAAGGAAAATGAAACATAAAGGACAATGTATTGCTGCATAACTGCATTAAGTCCTGAAGCCACTCCAGTAGTGCAAGTTACAGTGTGTCCTTAAATAGGTAAAATTCAGATCTGCAAATAGCCAAACATATTTGTATATGCAAGACATTTGCAATCTGGCCAGGAATTGGATAGATCTTAAGTCTAGGTCTTATAAAATGTTCTACATTCTCAGCTTCTTCCAAAGCCTGCGACCATGAAATGTCTTATGCACCCTACAAGTTGGAACCTTTCAAGAAATTACAAACATCATCAATACAATCATCAAGATAAATTTTGGTTGTTCTTCCATTGTTAATTGGATGCCTCTTCAGTTCCTTGGCTTTTGCTTTAACCACAAAGAAACAGTGTTTTCATTCTTCTTTTTTTTTACTCTTTGGTCTTGCTCCTTCTCAATCAGTACCCTTCCAGGGAGCAGTATCTCCCTTAAAAACTCATAAGCCTCACTTCAGTCAGTCCACTCTCTTCATAGAGGTTTTGTCTGACCTTAATAGGAATCTCATGCTCATGGAAGCCTTTCTCACTGTCTAAAAAGTGATTTTTTAGTGGAAATTACAGAAGAGAGGGAGTTGACACACTCTGACACTGATATCTAAATTACTGAGAACAAATGAATTCTAACCCCCAAAACAAGCACTTCCATACTTACTGGGTTTTTTTGAACTAGATAAAAAGACAGATTTCAGTATATTTGTGGCATGCAAGGGTTTTGATTTATTCACACAGCTGATTTTGGCTGTCTTACAAAAATATACTGTGCTGCATCCAAAAATCCTACACTAAAAGAACTTTGAGGTTGCAAAGTCAAATATGTTGAAATTGGGAAGTGTCAGAATTAAGTTTGCTTCTGTGACATTAATTTACCACCTTTGCCTGTTTGTTATAATTAAATGTAAAATTATGTAATTATAGATTATGGCTTTTTTTTTTTCCCCCCTAAGACCTCCATTATGTTCAATGAATGTTCTTTTTAATATTGCCTGCACATGTCCACCTTCTTGGTCCTTGTATTGAATTCAAAATTATTAATTCATTGAGGAACCTGTTCTGCAAACATTCATGAATTTAGTTCCTAGCTGAGGCTGGCTGCTGTTAATATCCCTTTTTATAGGCCAGAGAAGCCAAAGCCAAGCATCTGCTAAGTTTGGGCAGTCAGTTGAAGGCATGAATCTTCAGGCTGTTTAGCATACAGGATGCTTCTTACATTCAAACCCTTCCTGAAATGTTTCACTTACAGAACTGATGTAAAAGCATTTCCAAGCATCTCAAATAACCTTGGCTGCTTACTAGGGGCTAACCTGTGACAAATTTGTTTTCACTAATTTGCTACCATTAGGCAGAAGTGTTGGAGGGTTTACTGGGTTATTTGAGCAGCCTATCCACTAAATAATCCCTCATTTTTAAACATCTTCCTGCAACCTTGACTTCAGACCTTCTAAAGCAGTTGAAGGCTATCCAAGACTTGTACAAACAGGAGTCTCTTGATACATGGGCTATATTCATTCTTAAATGGCCATCACGTTAACTGAATGGAGGGGACCCAGTTTAGCAAGAGGCTGACATTCTGTTATCCCAAAACTTTTCAAGGGAAGGGAAAGAGATCTACAGTTAAATATACACAAAACCTTCTGAAAAAGAGAGCTTACCTGTATTAAGGAACTTCTGCAGATTTGAAATAGAAATTTTCAGAGATTTGTCTTTTCCTTCTCTTACTACGGAGATGACAAGGAAGGCAGCTAACACATGTAGACATAAAATCCACAGGTCTTAAGCCATTGTCCTAAACCCTGGAGATAGTAACTTGTCTTGAAAGAAAAAGAGGATCAGCTTGGATAAAAGAAAAGTAATGAGTCTTTTGGTTGTGGGAAAATGGTACACTATTTTTATCTCTAAATGTAAGTGTAAAGTTCAGCCTCAATATTTAAAACATGAAAAGTTATAACCAGCTGCAGCAAAGACTTATGCTAGGGAAGTGTCAGATATCATTAATAAGGTTACTAGCTCCATACAGAGCATTGTGCTGTTCTTTTTAAACACATACTAGAAAAAGGCTGAAATGTCACTTTGCGCTTTCATAGGGTGTGTAGCTGGGCATACCATGTAGAATAATGATGCTTGTTTCTGCAAAGCAGTGTGTAGCTTTGTAAAATTTTGAAGATCTCAAATAATGATTTTCTTCCTGCAGAGATGTTGAAGTTTTCTTTTTGAAGTTGAGTATCACTATTATAAAATAAAAGGTTGAAGTAGCAACCTTTTGCTGCCTAAGATGTTTTTGACTGTATCTTAAAAGACATATCGTTAATTTATGTGGAATAGTATGCTAAAACTCTTACCTTTTACTAATTTTCTCAGTTCTTGTACTTATAGAGAAGAGGGGATTTTAGTGGCTTCCAAGCAAATGTTGCTGATCCCAGATGGATTTGAGACTGCCTTGAAGGGGCTCACATACAATTCAGCTGTACTGGTTAATATTTGGAATAATGAGTCCAAAAAAATGGAGCTCTCAAGTAGAGATGGTAAAATGTCAGGGGGTGACTGAGTCTTATGTATGTAATTGCATGTGCTCAGAGTGGTAATATTGCTCACAACTACTGGTGCTTTGCAGATTGACAAATGGTAGTGAGATCCTGGACATGAGCCTTTTTGATCAGACTCCACTGAGGTAAAATTCAGTTTATCAAATGTGGAAATCTTGAGTCTCTAATACAAGTGTTTGCTTCTTTATCGAAGCAAAGATATATTTCAGTTCCACTTAATGAACTTTTGCCAATGTGCTACAGAATGCATATTTTAGCCAAAGCAGAAAGTTGTGCTAAACAGCTGCTGCATGAGATTGGTGATTGTTGAGACATCTGGGGGTGGGGAGTGGGAGAAGGAGGTGTTAAATACTTTTATTACAAAGTAAATGTTTTCTCACCATTCTGCATGGTATATTCATGATCCTCAATACCTACTAAACATTTGAGACACTGAGTTCTTTTTAAGCCTTGAAGTATTCTCTCTTTCATAGTGTTACCTGTATGACAATGCCTACAATGAGATGGTACAAACAAAAGTGGGGTATGAAGATGTTAAATCCAGTGGAGCTGTCACCTACATATTACTTTGTTGTAGAGTGTATCATAACACAGAAATGGGTTGGAGCCTCCTTCAAGGTACTGTTCCAGACATTTGGAAAGTGTAGCAAGAGGTGGATGGTTAGTAATGTTTTGCAAACATTAAAGATAATTGCCATGTCCTGCTAAACGAAGTTCATCAAGGTTTTGAATTGGTTCCCGAAAATTACAAATTCCTTGCATAGCGTTATAATAATTTTAAGGGCGTAGACAAATGAGAAATGAAATGGCAATCACTCTACTTTGTACAAACTTTCTAGTTCCTACATATGTTTACTGTTGCCATTATTCTTGCCCAGTAATTCATACAAATTCATACCTTATAAATAGTTCCTTTCAGAATTGCAGGTCTTTGAGCTGATGCTGAGAAAGCAACTTCTTGGGTCTGGATGCCTTGTTTGTTGGCCAGCTGATGTTATTTGCAGACTCCATAATTATGTGATAGCATAAGCACTGCAGTATAACAAAATCGCTTTAAAAGAAGGGTTAAAGAAACAGACTCCTGCAGAATTATTTGGTTGGCAGAGGTAAAAACTCACTCTACCTTCTCAAATGCTTGTGATTTTTTTGTTAAAAAGAGTGAATGAACACATAGCAAGCCAGATATAAATATTTTTCCTCCTTTAATTTATACTTGTTCATATCCAAAACTGCTAATGTGTGTTATAAACACTTGGAAAAACAATGTTTCCACTTTAAATGAAAAAGATCCCTTTAAGGTACAGGAATATAGTTTACAAAAACAGCCACACATTTGAGATCCATAGTTTCTGCGAGGAGGGACGGAGTAGGAAGCTTCACATTAGTTTTGCATTTTTCACAGCTGCAAGAAGTAATTTTCTGTCAGTCTGAATGAGCCACCCTTCATTTTAGGATAATTTGGAGTCCAAAGAGAAGTTTGGCTTCTTTCACATTTTGAGTCACAATCTCTCTGAAATAATGATTTGCTAAAGAAATGCTGACAGGTCCTTACCTTATCTGGTATTTGAAATATTTATGGAAATGGTTTAGCTTTTATATCTATGTCCATTTCAATCTCTACAGCAACAAGGAAAAGTTTTGCTGCAATCTTAAAAATCAACTGGTTCGACTATTTTAAAAATGTTTTGCAGAACGTGAAAAGTTTTTCGACTCCAATATGCAAAGACTTGTGCATAATACACAGATACTTCCATTTTTACCTAGGTCATAAATTTTTCTGATGTCATGGCAATAGTCAATTACAAAAATCCAAGCAAAACATTTTATGTCCAAGATTTAGGCCTAGTTGAGTTATCATGACAGATCTCCAAAGACAGTATAAACTAAAAGTTTAGGGATGTGCATATAAAATTACTATTGATAACAGTTTATAGAAAATACTAATGAATAAAATATTCTGGGAATCCAAATATAGTTGCACTATAGATGAACAAAACCCAATTTTCATTAATTGAAGGATAACTATTTTTCTACAACCAGAAACTTAGCTGTTGAAAAATTATATTTAGTAGCCAGATACAGATTTTATAATTCTTCTCAACTTCTATGATATTAAGATTTGGCATCTTTAAGTACAAAACAATGAAGCATGAATCTGTATCCCAGGCCTAAGGTATACTGAAGGCCATGAGTATGGTTATCTTTATGATATTTTAAATGTTGTCCTGGCTCTCCTGAAGTCCATGGGGTACCTTATCATGTGCTTACAGTGTGTACATAAATAGCAATATGATCAGAGTTTAAACTGGCCCATCACTACGAAGGCTCTTTTAATTATTCTAAGGACAGTGAATTCACAGCCTCAGTGTCTGAATCATTGCTCTGCTATGAGGAAAGTCTGAAAGAGTTGGGGTTGTTTGGCCTGAAGAAGAGAATTAGGGGTGACCTAATAACAGTCTTCCAGTACTTTGAGGGGCCCACAAGGGAGCTGGAGAGGGACTTCTCAGAAGGGCGTGGAGTGAAAGAATAGGAATGGCTTTAAACTAGAAGAGAGTAGGGTTGGATTAGATTAGATATGAGGAAGAAATTCTTTGTTCAGAGGGTGATGAGGCACTGGATGGTCTTTGAGCAATGTGGTCTAATGGATGGTGTACCCGCCCATGGCAGGGGGATAGAAACTAAGTGACCTTAGAGGTCCCTTCCAACCCAAACCATCCTCTGATTCTATAATGTTCAAATTGTCTTAATTCTATGGCTTCTAAGACATGTTTTCTGTCTTTTAAATAAATTAAATTATTAGTTCTTGGAAAAATAAAGATTTAAAAGTGTCAAGGTACTTTTAGAGGAAAAAAATATGATGGCAATGTGAGCTGTGATTTAATTTTATTACATAGCTAACCTTAGCAACATTTCACAAGTAATAAATACAGCTGGTTTAGAGCAAGACTCACAAAGAGAAACTGAGAACTTAAATTATATTTCAATACTTTAGTGAATCTCTTCTATTTAAAGAAAGAGGGCAACAATTTAAACTGGCTAAAATTTTTGTTCTTTGATTATTTCCATTATCCCTATTGCATAAAGTCCTCAAAAGCTTCTTCCTGAGACATGGTAAGAATTGCAAAGCCTTGCCCTGGGGAGAAATAGCCAGTAAAGGCTGGGGAATGGCCAGCTGGAACGCAGCTTTGCAGGAAAAGGCCATGGGATCCTGGTGGACAACAAATTTGCCATTAAGCCAGCATTGTGCCTTCATGGCAAAGGCAGCCAACAGCAGTCTGAGCTGTGTTAGGAAGGGCGCCATTGGCAGGTCAAGGGAGACGAGGTGATCCTTGTCCTGTCTTCAGCACTTATGACATCCCATCTGGAGTGGTCTGTCCAGTTCTGGACACCCCAATACATGAAAGAAATCAGCATTCTGGAACTAGTCTACAAGGGGCCACAGAGACATTTATGGTACTGGAACATCTGCTGTGTCAGGACAGTCTGAGAGAGCTGGGGCTGTTTAGCTGTGACAAGAGAACACTTGATACGTACAAATATCAGATGGGAGCTTGTAAGGAAATCAGATACAGATTCTTCTTAGTGATGCCCAGTGGAAGGACAAAAAGCAGCAGGCACAAACTAATATACAATAAATCCCATTTAAACATAAACTGTTTTTACTTTCAGGATGACCAAACACTGGAAAAAGTTGCCCAGAGAATTTGTGGAGCCTCCATTCTTGGAGATACTCCAGCTGGACACAGGCCTGAGAAGCTGGCTCTAGGTGACCCTGCTTGAGCAGGGGGTTGGATTAGATGAACTCCAGAGATCCCTTCCAACTTCATCTGTTCTGTAATTCTGTGAATCATCTCTAATAGCATAGAAATCTTTTGACTTTGTTTAGCCCTTAATGTCCAGTGTGAGCTTCTGAGGGAACTGCAGACACAATAGTCAGCCATGTATATGTAACACAAATCCCTACCTCCTTTTTGCCTCCTTTACCTCCACATTTCTGTGGAACTTCAGTGTCTCAAGTGAATTTGTCCCATTTATGTCCTTTGGACATGTAAGCTTGATTTCGAGATTTGAGTTTCAGAATAACTTTTTCTGTTTTGTTTCAACTATCCCTGGCCAGAGCTGATACTTCCTCAACATCCTCCTGGAAAGCTTTTCCCAAGTCTTTTATTCAATAACTACAGAAATGTATTGTCAGATTACCTTTTTATTTGTTATTCCTAGTCTTATATAAGCCGCTGCTCATTATCATTTTTATTGAAAAATACCTTAGTTTTTGCCTATCACTTTTCTCAGATTGACCTCTATTTATTTGTCCAATTTCCTGACATCTGACCTTATGACCTCTTAGAAAAATGCATTTATATTTTAATCTATTTTTGTCTACTGATTTAGGATTTATAGCCTAAACTTAATTCACCCTAGCAGCGTGCTGGGATTTTGCTTGCCTCTTTTGTCCATGGCCTCTGGGCTTAAAAAATGTTCAAGCTCTCAACATTAAATCAAACAAACTTTAGGAGAGGCAAAATGGCTACCTTTATTTTTCTCCTGAAAGGTGAGTTGGGTTGCTGTCCTAACCTCCATTTCAATGCTTCATCCAAATAGCTCAGAAAAGAGAGGATTTGGCATTTCCTTGGCTTACTGACTAACTCTCTTATCTGTTGCAATCTGTAAGATAAATCTGAATCTCTGGAAAGTGGATGTAGGAAAGATTTCATCACTGTCTGTATTTCCTGCATTGCTAGCTCTATGATTAAATAACTCACAGATAGACTAATGACAGCACATTTTTTATATCTAAAATTAAACTTTGAGCTGAGAAAAATGAGATAACCCTTTCAAAACAGGCATTGTGAACAAATAATGAAAAACTTTTTCTAATAACATCCTACTGGCAAATTGATCTTGCCATACGTAAAGTATCAGCAAAACAAGCCCTTGGTGTTGTTCTGGTTTATTTTTTTCTGAAGATTAATGTGGTTTTTGTTGTTTTTTTCCTGTTTGATTCAGGTATGAACATACACTGGAATGATTAATTAGGTGTCAATGGAACTATACTATTTACTCATTCTAGAGTAAAGATTTGTGGCTGAAACTCAGCTAGGCTTTTGAATAGGTATCTAACTTTCCAACTTGTGAACAACTGTTCCATCAAAGGCAATAAAAGTATTTGTTGGCTCAAAGGTTAGGTGTGCACTCAACTGTGTGGTGAATCAAGCCTTTTGCAGCTACCTGAAATTATTAACTACTGAGGACAGGCTCTTTGTGTTGTATGGGAAGCAACATCCACCTCTCAACAGCAACAGCATTTGTGTGTGCCATTTGCTGTGCCCTTGAATTTAGTTGTCAGTGACAAGCCATGTGTTCCCTGTGCTGTTTGTCCTCTGACTGTAACTCCGTGCAGGTCCAGGTGGAAAGAGAAAGCAGATTTCACATGTTTACCAGGATAAAAAACTCCTATTCATTCGGTTTCTATCTAAAACTTGGTACAATGGTAGTCAGCATATGTGGGAACCGACAGCTGGTCTGAAAGTCTCACAGACTTCCACACCGACCCAGTCAGTTTGTATCCCTGAGAACAGCAACATTAACAGAAGTAAGAAAAAAAAAACAACAGAAAAAGAGTTCACACCTGCAGAAGGGAGGACAGTGGCTGATAAGTAGCAAGAAAGGGTATTAGTTATAGGCAACCAGTAACATTGCTTTGTAGAAAAGATAATAGCCAATGCATATGCAACACGAATGCTAAGAAACTGTATAAGAGTGAGCTGTGTAGAAATAAAAAAGGATCTTATCTCTTCTTTGCTTGGAGCTATTGGTGTGTGTGTTTGTGAGTTGTGCCCATCTTAACAGCGACAAACACAGCTCCCTGAATGACTGATGTTAAGAGGCTCCTTCTTTCCAGTGCTGATTGCCATCTTTCCTCGGAGCAGAGTCCTACAGTAGGTTCATTGGTCACAACTGAAGTCAAAGCTCTGGAGGGAAGAAGACAAGACGTGTCAGGGATGGGAAACAGCAGTGGAGTTGCTGAAGATGATCAGAAGTCATTACATAAAAGGATTGAGATATAATTACTATTAGATGTAAATATTTAAATATTAGATCAGCAGAATTTAGCAGAAAAAGACAACATTTTTAGCAGAGTTAAAATGGCCTCTTCAAATTATTCAGGAAAGAAACAGGATACAGTACCTGCTTGGAAACTTAGACTGTCAGTGAGAAAATGAAGGGGAAGTTGCAGGGTTGTTGAGTTTTGTATTGGCCTATTGAGGAAAATGAATATGTGAAAAAGTCACATCTAGTGCTGCTGTGATAGGGAGTTCTTACCTGAGGGTAGGTCGATATTTCTTAGCTGTTGTGAATGGACTTTGAATTCACCTTTATCTGCCCCCTCCTATAACTGCTTGCAGCAATCTCTGCCATGAGTTTTAAAAGTGGTAGAACTGTTCCTAAGAAGTGATCAAGTGATGAATGGCTTCAATTTCATCCTTCTCTTTGTAAGCAAATTGGAAGGCTCCTAAATGAGCATCTTTCAAGTTTGCTATATTGATATACCCCTATGTGACACTTGCGAAGCCTGCTGAGCATGTTGACATGACAGTGCAGTCTCACAGGGTTAAAGTGTCATGATGGCATGGAATATAATTAGGAGAAGACTTTCTTATTTTGAAGATCCATAGTTTAGAGGCTTCTAAATTAAAATGTGTCTAATTTCCTGTATGCTTTCCAGCTGCAGATCTGGGAATGGCATTTGCATTTACCTCTGCAATTGGAACCGATAGGAAGATTCAAAAGGGATTTGTGAGTAAGTGTGTTGAGCTGATGTGCTCATTAGTGTGGTTATGTGGTATCAGGAAGCCTGGAAAGTGCAGCAGCAAATGAAAACATGGCATGCAGCAATGTCACTTCTCCTTCAGGAGTTACACCCTGTCTCTGATAAAGGTCAGCACAATTTAGCTTGTTACCCACACTGCTAGAGCGCATATGTAATGGAGGAAAATGACACAAAATGACCATTTTCTCCAAGTTACCCTTGTACTATTTGAAACTATGCTTAAAAGACAATTCCAAGTATTTAAGACTGTATTCAGACATCTCCCGCTAAAAACCCCAAACTGATTCTTTAAACGTCCCTTCTTGAGTCCCCTCCCCTACTCCACCAGACTCACATCCGATGAATTTGTGATGTCGAACTTTGCTTATGTGTTGGGTATGGGAGAGAATTAAGGCTGTGGTGTTTAGATTAGAGAGTGAAACTTACAGCAATTGTACTAAATTCCAGCTGAGAAGTAAACTAAACTGTTCGGGTTAGGGTTTTTACCCCACCTGGTTTGAGTGCATCAACAATGCATTTAAACACCCTGATAAATAAACATGTGAAGGAGTATGTCATGTTGAGGAAAATCTGCAGTCTTCTCTTTGAATGCTTTCAAAACAATGACGGGAGTATTTGAGATCTCTCCTCCTCCCTTACCTGCTAACTTGCATCTTACAATTTTAAGCAATTGTCGGTATAGACTGTTGCCCATCTAAACATCCTGATTATTAGAACTACAAGATAACATTACAGGCTTTTATGGCTCAGTATGTTGATAAAAGTAAGCACATGTTGCCTCAGTGTTCCAAGAGCTAGCAAACAGCAGTCACTGCTGTCCCCACTACATTCTCAACCAGCTCATATAATGAAGGCTGAAGAAGTTCATAGAGATAAGCATCTTCCATTGGAACCAATGTCCCCACTCAAGGAGTAAATTCTGAACTCTAGAGCTGTTTCCATGACTAGTTTTTAAACTCATTCCTGTAGTATTGATTCTTTTCATGTAATGATTATTTTCTCCTGGCTTTATTTTTTTTTTCCCATTAAAAACCCACAGTTATTACCAGTATCTTACAATACCTTGGAATCACTTTTGGAGAACTGAAGACGAAATAATACATCAGTTCTGTTTTGAATATGATCTTTTAGATTATTTTTCTATTAATTACATTTTCTGGACAAAGTTAAAAAACAATAGTTTTGATGATTTATTTTATTCAGTAGAAAGAACATAGATAGTCTTTACTAGAATAAGACATGGAATGTAGAGAATTTTCTAGTATCTTTTATCACAGCATACCCATGCTCTACAAATAATTAGTCTTGTAGAACCCCTTTGGGAGACTTAAAAGCAGATGTCAGAAGTTCTGAGCTATGTTCTTGGTTTGGTAGTGTTTCTTGTGGTTGCATTGCATAATGTTCACTCTCTAACCTATTGGACCAATCTGTGAAACATACAATGCAGTGAAAACAACATTAATATATACTGTCAGTTAAGGTGTCATCACCACACAAAGTTGGGCAGTTTCACTGAAATAAATGAAACTACAAAGATTTACATCAGATCAAAGCTAGGTCTCTGAAAAGGGTGGAACTTAGTGGACTGCATAATTCTGCATATAGAAAACTTGCAGGAAAAAACAATGTTGTGGACTGTGCAGGACAAAGAGAAATGTTTTCTACTGTTGGTTGATTCCTCTGCAATTCATGCAATGTGACAACACTTCCATTTACACGTACTCAGTGTCAGTTCTGTAGTAACCCATGTGTTCATGTGTTGAAGGAGGCTTTCTCCATATATTGTCAAACACATTAAACTTCTTAAAGAAAAAGTGAAAAGAAAATCCGTCTGCTTCTTAACACGTTGTCTAATTGTTTCCATGCAATTTCTTTTATGTCAGAAAGTATTTGACATGATTTAAGCTTCTGCACTCTCATCAGCTTTGTGGCTGATCACCTATTCTTTTTTTTTTCAGGTATTATCTAGCAGTTAGCATTATAATGGCTTATGAAAACACACTGTGTTTGATAGCCTACCACATATGGAACATACAGTTTGCACATAAATAGAAACTGAAAGTTTGCATTGCTAAATCAGCTAGTTGACTCTACAGTTTCAGTCTTCCCTGTGTAAAATACTATGAAAATTATGAGTTTATTTAAAGGTTAATATGAAAGGAAATTGTCTGAAGCAAAGAACAGAGGAAAATTTTCAGGACCTGACTTGAAACACATCAGTCAGTCCTGGAGTTTCAGTACATATCTATCAACCTAACAAAAAATAAAAAAACAAACAAAAAACCAGCCACAACAAAAAAGATAAATGGACACAAGAAATCAGGCTCACAGATGAGTGATTCTGGTAGAGGTGTGCTGCTAAATGGAAAAGACAGCTTTGCAAAACTCGTGTAGACAGCTGTTGGTTAGACAAATGCATCCCCCTGGAGTATGTAAAAACAAAAATTATCTGAATCAGCAGCTTAAAAGTTGTATGCAGATTGTGTAAGAAGTTCAGTGGGGAAAATTATTTTCCTTCTGGAGTCTTTCCAACATTTTTAAGCGTTAGTATCAACCAAGGATTTTCTACTACCTCCAAGATAAAATCTTGCCAAGATAAAACCCTGCAGGTGAAAGTCTCACCCTTCCCCAATTTTCAGCAAGGGAGGGACAGTTCCTAAATCTTTTCAGCCTGCTCTGCCCCCAAAGATCTGTTATTTTATAGTTTGAAAATAGATTGTTTGAAAATTTCTGGAGAAAAAAAATGGCTTTGGGGAATAAAGATGCTTAATTTTGAAATTGTACATCAGAAAAATACTGTTTCTGCTGCAACCTATCCACAACTCTCTGGAAGTCACTAATGGGTATTCCATAAGGTTTAAATTTATTTACCAGGTTGATAAAGGGCCAGCCTCTGAAATATGGGATGATGAAATACTCAGCACTGTGGGTTCCCTGCTCTCTGAGCTTGGTGCTTGTCTAACTCAGCCTTTGTTGGTCTAACTAATGAATTTGGATTTAATTTTCTAGAAGCAGAAAAGTCTGTGTTCATAGCTTTCAAGCCTATTCTCCAAAAATCTATGTGTGTGCTTATTCTGAGGTGAGATAAATTTCACAATCAAGAGGGAGAGCTGTTTCCAAAGTACAATTAATGCTTAGGAAAGAGGAAGATAACAATACAGGAGAAAAGTTTCATCATAAACATCTCAAATACATTATCCATGTCTTTTGCTGACGAAAAATTTCACATGCTGGAAAAAAAAACCATTAAAAAAGTAGCTCTTATGGCATTTTTTCTGAATGTTTTGACCTACTTTGCCCAAAGCTCCGTGATTTTGATAGAAACAGCATACTGAGGAAAGAAAACCAGCTTTTCATATTCAATTCAACTCTCTTCATAGGCAATTTTTTCTTAAATTGCAGCTCCTAGATACAGACAGCTTGTGAGCATCTCTAGATTACAAAGTTCTGTATTTCACTGCTTGGTTTCATACATAAGCATCAGAGGTCAGTGGTGGCCATATGATGTAGGCAGACCCTGTCTGGTGACAGGAGGTGGAATCATCATCACCAGGGCTGGAGGCAGCAGTCTGTTAATTTTACTTGTATTTATAGAGTTAATTTATTCCCATTTAGCTGTTATGGTGCTGTGTTTTGAATTTTGTGTGAGAGTAATGTTGGTTACACACTGATGTTCTCAGTTGTTGCTGAGTAATGTTTACCCCGAGTCAGGGACTTGTGAGCTTCTCATGCCCCACCAGTGCACAGGCTGGAGGGGCACGGGGAGCTGGGAGGGGACACAGCCAGCACAGGTGACACCAGCTGGCCAAAGGGAGTTTCTGTATCATTTGGTGCCATGCCCAGTAAATTAACTGGGTTGAAAGCTGTCCAGGGGCCACTGCTTAGGAACTGGCTGGACCTTGGTTGGAAAGTGGGGAGGAATTGCATTGGGCATGACCTGTTTCGTATGTTCTAATTCTTTTATCATTATTGTTATCTCTATCATTTCCATCCTTTTCTGTGTCATTAAAATGAGTGAGTGAGTGGCTATCAGGTGCTTTTTTACTGGTTGGGGCTGAACCTTGTGAGGACCTGGGAAATGATGAATTACAATTCAACTGTGTGGGAAAGGATAGGAGGGAGAGAGCATTCTTTAGCATGACAAATGAGGGATAGAGGTGCACTAGAAGGCTTCATGGCTGTTTTTACTGGTAAATGAAATTATGCAAAAAAAAAAAGTATTGGGCAGTTGAATTCACTTATTCACACTTCTAAGTCAAATATCATTAACCCAAGGCACTTTTAAGGAATTAATATGGGGTAAGAATATTCCCAAAAGGTTATTTTGATGTAAACATCTTGTTTCCAGGACAGGTTGAATATTGGCATCTGGCCTCAGTGCCATGAAATAGTCCAAGACCCATTTAATTTATATGGCAGTGTAGAAGCAGTCTGTTTCCAGCTAGAAACCTGCCATTCAGCAGCTACTGTAGATGATCCCAACTCAGGCCAGCCATGCCTAGAGCTGCTGAGAATTGTGTTACAATTGTGTCATGAGCCACACCAGTACCTGTCACCTTCATCCTTTGGCTTGGCAGCTTCCCTTGCACCTTTACACTCTTTCAGTGCAGCCAAAGACCTGACCTCACCACAATTGTATGGTAATGATATTGCACTCTTTAACCTCCCTGAATCTTTTCAAGTCTAATTTGCAAGGCCTGGAGAAATGAGTTGTGTGCTGATGGCTTTCAGTCAGCATTGCATATAGATAGTCACTTAAAAGGCTTAGCAATGTGATCTCATTTGTTCAAGAGGATTGAGCTGGCATAGATATAAATACCATTTACTCTTAAGGAGGTTGCCTCTTCTGGATGAAGTTCTTAAGAATCTGGTGACTTATCATCCCTTCAATATAGAGGTCAAGCATGATTACTTTTTGCATCCATGCATTTATTTGCAGTGTAGGGCATGATCTGTCAAATGGTTTTTCATACTTCTTTCCAGCTAAGAATGCAAGAATAAACTCAAAGCTGCTAACACATCTAAGTAAGCCATTAATAAGGCTAATTATATAATTGCAAATCTGAGTTCTTTTGAATCCTATTTGGAGATGTATGTTGCTGGTCAAGTCTCGTAGACACAAGCAAGGTCAGAATGAGTTTCATTTCAGAGGTACAAATAAGATAAGCATGTGAGAGAAAGGGGAAAGAAGAAGTAGGAAGGAAGTCCATTAATAGGCAGTTTTTATCCAGACATCAATGAGGTTTATAATGTAGATTCACTATTCTGCTGCTGAGGTCTGAAAGTAACTTCCTAGCCTCAGTAAAGTAAACCATATTTAGCAGCAGCTGTTGAAAGGTGCGTGTGCCTGGGAAGTGAACAATATTTGTGAACACAGTTTGCTTGCAGTACTCCGTGTTGCAGGGTGATTCTTGTAGTGTACTTGAAGGACTAAATCTCATTCCTAGATTACTTCTGTAAAAAAAAAAAGAGTAGTAAAAGCCCTCTAATTCACTGTGTTGCTAGAAGGTATATCTGAGAATAGCTTATAGGAATTCTATTTTCTTTTAGGTTAATGCTAAATTAACAGTTACTTTTTCATAGTAAGAAAAAGAAAAATCCAGTACTACTACTGTGCATCCTGTTTCCATTTGTGGGGCATTCAGCTATATCTTTTGCTGTTTTGCTGTCAAAATTAGATTATTTTCTCTGGTTTTAGTATTAGTACCTGCTACAATTTTCTTGTGTGTATTCTGCTAAAAAAAAAATTATTTGTTACAATGCCATTTACTAGTGTTGCCGTGTAACGGGTTTGCATGGCAAGGTTTTAGTAGTGGGGGGACATGCAGGGATGCTTCTGGGAGAAGCTGCCAGAAATGTCCCCCACATCTGATGGAGCCAATGCCAGCTGGCTCCAAGGCTGCCCCACCGCTGGCCAAGACTGAGCCCATCAGCAAGGACGGTAACACCTTCAGGATAATGTCTTTTAGGAGCAAGGGGGAAAGGAAAGAGAACTTCAGCAGGAGAAGGAGTGAGAAACAGCTCAGGAGAATACGTGATAGAAACAGCTCTGCAGACACCAAGGGCAAAGGAGAGGGAAGGGGAGGAGGTGCTGCAGTGGCTGGAGCAGAGATTCCCCTGCAGCCTGTGGTGCAGACCACGGTGAGGCAGCTGTGCCCCTGCAGCCAGTGGAGCACCCTGCGCTGGAAGAAGCTGGATGCCTGAAGGAGGCTGTGACTCTGTGGGAAACTCATCCTGGAGCAGGGTTTGCACAGGACCTGTGGCCCCATGGAGAGAGGAACCCGCACTGGAGCAGGCTTTTGCAGGATCTGTGGACCCATGGAGGGAGGAACCCACACTGGAGCAGGTTTGCTGGCAGGACTTGTGAACCTGTGGGGGACTGATGCTGGAGCAGTCTGTTCCTGAAGGACTGCACACCATGGAAGGGACCCACGCTGGAGCAGTTTGTGAAGAGCTGCAACCTGCTGGAAGAACCCCTGTTGGAGAAGTTCATGGAGAGCTGTCTGCTGTGGATGTGGCCGCACACTGGAGCAGGGGAAGAATGTGAGGAGTCCTCCTGCTGAGGATGAAAGATTAGCAGAGATAACATGATGAACTGATCACAGTCCCCATTTCCTGTCCCCTTGTGCCACTGTGGGGGAGAAGAAAAAAAACCTGGCAGAAGTGAAGTTAAACTTAGGAAGAAAGGAGAGGTGTGGGGAAGATATTTTAAATTTGGTTTGATTTCTCATTATTCTGCTTGGATTTGATTGGTAATAAGTTAATTTCCCCAAGCTGAGTCTATTTTGTCTGTGTTTTGCTGAGTGATCTCCCCATGTCCTTACCTCAACCCACAAGCCTTTCTTTGTATTTTCTCTCTCCTGTCCAGCTGATGAGGGGAGTGAAAAGAGCAGGTTTGGTGGGTATCTGGTGTCCAGCCAACGTCAACCCACCACATGGTGATGTGCTTCTAAAGGTCACACTTAATAAGTGAAGCACTGTGCCTACTGTCTACTGAACTGCATTTTAAACTAGTGGATAATTATGTCAAGAATGAGATTCCGACAACAGAAAACATATGGTTTGCTTATGCTTGAAGATTCAGAAAAAGCATCAGCTGAGTCTGAATATGTTTGATAAAAAAACTTCCCCATCCTCTCTGACTTTCTCTGTGACAGCAGTGGAAATATTTGGGTTACTGAATCATAAAGGTGGCAGGACTGTGAGTCATGTATGTATTTCTTTACTTGCATGATGCATCTTCAGTTGCAATAGCTGTAGAGGAATAAGGTAGTTCTTGCTTGGTCTTGTGCCTTGTTTTGGGAGTGCATTTGGGAATGAATTATTTGGAATGAAGCCCGACGCCATGGCACTCACTGCAGACAGAGTTGTCTGCACAGACAGAGACACATCTGATATAGCTATTGGAATGGGACTGAATGTTTCTTAAATTAGACTGAAATGATCATAACAACTTCCATTGTCAAAGGCAGCTGTTCTGTCTCTGCTCCAAAAAGGAAAAAAAAAAAAAAGAGTAAGCATGGCTGTCAGTATGGAATATTAAGACTGTTTTCAGAGTTGCAGTGTCTTTAGTAGTATGGTAGCAATTTCTGAGGTGCTTGTCTTGTAAGATAATTAACTGCAAACTACACTGAGAAGCAAATCAAGAGTGAAGCCTAAAATACAAGCCAATCTGAATTTTAAAGTTATCAAAGCTCTGACTTATAAACAGGTATGGGGACTCCAACCTACTGGTCAGGGTTGCAATAGACAACATCACCCCATCACCTCAGATCAGTAAAAGGCAATTGAATGGCTTTTGTCTTGCTCAGGGTTTGTATTTTCAAATACAGTGCATAGCAGTGACTCTGAGGAACAGAAAGACAGAGACAAAGGTGGTAAAAACTGCAGAAAAAGAATTACGATCGTATCCTCTAGGATGTTGTAAAAAGACACTGCGTGACAGAGCAGCTGTGCAGGAGCTCAGCAGTGGGATGTTTTTGCCAAGTGGGTTAGAAAAGACCAGAGCAGTGTGTAAGGAACATGACACACATGATTTAGACATACTTCTCTTTTGTAACATCACAAACACATTTTCTTCTAGGAACTGGTTGACTTTTAGGAGAGAACTGCAAGTTTAAGGGTGTGCCAGTCAGGTGAGGGACAGAAAGACAGGCAAGAATTATGAGAAAACTGGGGAACCTCTAGAAGAAAATGAAGCACTTCCATTTTAATAGCTGAACAAAGAGAACAAAATGGGTGTATCTCTTGGAGTCACAAGTCCATACCCGTAGAAGAGAAGTAGCAGTACTTACCACTACCGCATGGAAACTCTTATAGAGAAAAAAAAAAAAAAAGTGAAGAAAACTACCCATTTTATGGGCATTAAGACAGCAATATGTGCTCATCTGATGGGACAGTAATAAATGTCATCAACAAGATATACTTTTGCCATTAATGTAAACTGATTGTTATTCTAGATGGGAGAAATTTGTGTGTAATGAATTCTGGGTGAATCCTTACTGACTGGATTGAAGAGATTCCTGGAGATCAAGAAACCAAGAAGATACTCAACCACACTGTTCTAAGAAAATCCTGTTTCCTTGACACTGCAGACTCAGGAATGGTGGTTTTCTCCCTTTTCACAGAATCGAGTCAGAAAAGAGCAAAATAATTTTGACTGATTATAGTAATGCGAAATTCTGTTAGCAGTACTGCTACCAGTAGATCATCACAGTCTGTAAATTTGATTCTAATACTCAAAAATAAAATAAAACAGGTTACATTAAGAAGAATGAAGAGATTAAAACTCCAACTGTATAGAAAACAGCTGTTTGTCAGGGGAATTGTTCAGGGGCTAGCAAATTTAGATCTTGAGTATATATGCCCACACATACCTATCTTGAGACCATGCTACTTTCTTCCTATATTTTTGAAACTGTACATAGTAAATTCATGAATGTTCACTGGAATTTTACTAATAGGAAGAGAGAGTGCATGCTTTTCCAAGTTTACTATCAACTTTGGAAGCAGGTTAGTGCAGGAGGTGTTGATTTTAGATATTTTTAAAGGAAAGGTTATATTTATTTTCTTCTTCAGTTTAACTTGAATTTTGTTTCTCTAGCAAGGGACATCAAAAAGATGTAGCTAGTGATCTTATGGAAGCAGCTTTTTTCTACTTAAAAACTCCTGCTTGCGTGAGGTTTTTAGTTGAGTTGCCCTTCAATGATAATGAAAAGAAAGGGATAATTAATATAAGCTTGCTCCATCTCCCATCCAACCAAATAACAGGTTTATTTATTTTGCCTATGTTAGTACTTATTACAACACATTCCCATTCCCTAGGCCTCTGGGTTCATTTGCATCTTTAGAAACATAATTAAACTTCAGTCATCCATAGCTGTCTGCCCGTATTTAAAACTGCCAGAAGACAGTAATTAGATTAATAATTTCCAACAAATGTAACAGAGGGGGAAGCTGACACCATTCTTGAGACGGACTTTGTCTTGAGCATGGAGACCTCAATGTTCAAGTCCAGCAGGCAGTGCGTGTGGGAAGGGAGGGGGATACAAAGGGTGACAAAAATGTGATTTGGAGTTTCCAGGCATGACTGTTAACTTTGCATCTCAGCTTTTGGATGCCAGCTGGACACTTCAGAATGGCCTAATTTTTAGAGAATATGTGGGAGGCATTCCTTAAAAATCAAATCCTTTAATGTTCTGCAAAACAGATACTTTGAAATAGAATTACTTGGTGTGATTTACAGAACATTTGAACCACACATTTGTAGGATTTTTGCTTGTTTGTTTTTTCCTGAATAAACAGTGTGTTTAATTTCCCTCCAGCATTTCTCGAATGATGAATTCATTAATTTATTATAAAGCTGAAATGAAATAAATAAAAATATTATATATAGATATCTAAAAAATGTGTATGCACTGTATAGCAACATGGGCTGTAATTTTAAAGTAGTGTACCACACAAAAGAGAATAAAATTAAACCCTCTCCCCATTACTTTAATGGATGTTTTGGAGAATATATATTGCATTGATACTCTTGCTTTCTCTCTTTTTTCTTGATCTCTTTTTCCCATTTTCTTTATTAATCTTTTTTTTCTTTCTTCCTTTTATATGTTGTGTCATTCCTTCTAATTTTCTGCCTTCCTCTCTCTCCTTCAGCAGAGCTTTGTTTTTCTTTTCCCAGCTCTCTGAATTTCTGTTCAGCTCCACCAAACACTCTCACGGCTGTGTTCCTGTGTGTCCCTCCTACATCCCCTGACTCAGGCTATTCCTCTGCTTTTTAATACTCTTCCTTCTCCATCTTCTTCCTGTTTTCCTCAGTAATCTTCCTACTGTTTTTGCTTTCCTCTTTTCACTTATGCGTTAACACACATGAAAAATTTCTTATTGTGACAAAAAGCCAGTCTCTCCTCTAGCTGTCCCTGGCTTCTGCTCTTGGCCTCAGCAATGGATTTCTGTGGGAAAACCTCTGGCGTGTTCTGTCGGAAATGGGTTCTGGCAAAAAGGTGTGAAACAGTCAGAGCAGAGCAGTGCGTGATTGTCATCAGGTCCAGTAAAGAAGGATGTGACCAAACCCATGAGAGAAAGGGGCTCTGCGGGAAGGAGTTCCTCTGAGACCTGTCTGACATCAAGCAGATAGAAAGGGGATGTTTAACAGAAGCAGGCAATCTCTTCTGGGATGTCATCCAGCCCTTGCTCTCAATAATACAAACATATCTTGACTGTATCTCAAAATGAAAGCAATATTGTTTATTTTTAAAGATTAGACATGTCTTAGGGACAAAAAAAAAGACCCATGTGGTTCACACAATTTAAATCAAATCATGGTTGAAGTAACTTGTTGTTTTATTAATGACATATAATTAACTGACAATCACTGAATTTTACACATGGGATGGCATCAGCTATACAAAAATAAACCACAATAACACACTTCCAAAATAATAATAAACACCTGTAATTTTCTAACCATTCTTCTGAAGGAATCCTGAAAAAACCTAAGCTAATTTTCCCCTCACCCTGCGCAGTTATACATATTCTCCCATCCAGCCCACCCACACCTAGTGCCAGTGTGTTGTGAGGACACTCTGAGAGTGCAGGTTCCTCTACTCACACACCCCTCGTTCTGGGGATGCTGCTCTCTACAGGCTGCCAATCCGCCTGTTGTGAAATCACCCTGCCAGCTGATCTATGCCCCCTGAGGTGGGCGTTCCTGCGTGGTGTACCTGGTATTGTCAGTCCAGTGGCTGGCTGCTCGCTGTGTGGGATGGATGGGGAGGCTGCTTTATAAGGCCTGGGCAGAGGTGAGCATCCTGGCTGGCAACTGCTGTCTGTGCCAGACCAGGTTTTGCCTGACTCTCCATGTCACTTCACAACATCTTCACCCCATGTTACAGATCTTCATGTTTCCCACTTATTTCTTTTCAGGTTGATTTCTTCTTTGTATCAAAAGTCAGTGTAATTCCCTGGTTGGTTTTCAATCTGGCTGATGGCCATCTTCCTGTTGAACCCCTTTCTCAGAAGCCACAGGATTAAGTACAAAGAATAGACATCAGAACGTTGTTCCACCCACACTGACCAGCTTTGCTAACAAATAGGATTAAATAGCTTGGTTAGTATCTCTGTAGTCTGTCACATCATCTTGCTCTGAGCTGGCTTTTGAGACTGCTACATTATTCCATGTAAACAAGCAGATATAGAAAACTCTTGCAAACAAGAAAGCAAAAATGAATAAAAAACTACCCATGAGGAATGCCTTTGAATAAGGGGTAAAAGCACTGTGGCTCTCTGGGGAAAGCCTGCAGTATTGCTCTCTAGTTCCTAAAGAAAGCCAGTCTCAGCTTTTGCAGATGAGGTCTCTATTGAGTCTTGTAGTTTTTCAGCTGTGTAACCCATTACCCTGCCAGATATTTTGTGTCCCTGGAAGACTTCCCAGAAGAGGACATGTGCCTGCATTTCAGTGCTTCCAGTTCACAGCCTGGCATCTTAATTCAAACCTTCTTTCCCTCCAGAGTGTCTGTCTTAAAGGCAAGTAAGGAGCAGGGTGATGTTAATTACCACCAGTTACAGGCTGAAGATGAAAATATTTGTGGAAACAGGTTTGAATGAGAAGCCAACAGCAGCAGTACCTTAAAAGACACAAAGAACCATCAGACTTCTTTTGCCAAAGCTGTAACTTGGCATTAGTGAAGTGTAACATTGATAAGATTGAGTTATATATGTAGATACACATCTATATGAGCTTATGATTTTTTAAAATATTTCTACCAGCTAGGCAATTATACTAAAATCTAACTGTTGCTAAACAAACATCCTTAATTTTCAAATGTCTACTGTTCTATGTTTAATATTTGCAAAGGAAGAAAATTCAAGGTCTGGCCACTGAATAGAATTCTGGCTTGATAAAAAGGGCCTGTTTAGGAAACCACCTAAACTTTCCAGAAAATAGGCAATTGGTATACATGAAGACTGATGAAAGTCAAATGAAAATGAGAAGTTTATATGCTCAGGGAAACCAGAAAGATAGCAGAATTCAGATCTGTTATTTAGTCTCATAGTTTCACTGTAGTGGTAACGATATGAATTGCTGGAAAAAAGTAGGAAATTTGAAAAAAGAAGCATATCTGAGTGGGGTGGAATTTTTGCAGGGGAAAAAAAGAAGCAATTCAGCAATTCTTCGTAGTTCTCTTTATTCTTTTAGAGGAGCAGAACAGGGAAACTTGGAAAACGTTTCAGCTGAGAATGATGAGGATTTGCACAACGAGGGAAGTTAATCTTGAAAGAGATTTTAAAAGATAGAGCTTTCTGTACATACGTAACAGAAGAGGAATCTTGAACTGGAACCCAGTGACAAAACAAGTGAATTGTCGGTGCATCGCTGAAACCTGCAAAATAAGATAAAGTCGTCTGGAAGCTGAAGAGATCCCCAAGAGAGGCATGGATGAAGATGTCGAGGGTACCTAGTGACTGGAGTGGAAACTAGAGGCTTTCTAAACTGAATTCTGCAGTTCACTGAAGTCTGAAACGTCAGAAGTTGTCACTCAAAGGGGAGAACTGGGGCTGCTGAGATAGGATCTAGTCATCCTTGAAAGGAACAGGGCCAGCCAACTAAAGGAATGAAGATGTGTTTGAATTGGATCAGCTGTGCAACCAGCAGCAGAGGCAGAGAGCAAATGTTGACAAATTCCATATGTTCAGCTTTTCAGGTAAGGTAGCTTCATCCTAGAATCTGGACAGGAGTGACAACTGATGAATTTCAAAATGTTTTTGAGAGAGTGAATTAGGCTGATTTTAAAGAGATTGCTGGCATTCTTCTGCGTTTTTTTTCCCCCATCAGTCACAACTGTCAGCAAAATTGTGGATTAAATTCCTAGAAAATAAATAAATAATTGTCCTAGGGGAAGATTAATGGCTGGCTATATGGTAGGAAAAGGAGAACCTCTAATCTGGAAAGAATCCATATATATGCAATGTAGAATGCTTACGTACCACAGGTCAGTCCTGTATTTATTTAATATATGTTACATCTGTGAAATTATTTAAGTAGATAACTTTAAACATTTAAATGACAAGAAATTTCCTTATTTCATTATGAAATTTAGCTATTTCTTTGAAAATAACAGGGGAAACCTCAAGAAAAATGGTTAAATTATTTGTAAACTTTTCCTCAAAACATGGCTTGTTTGTAATTGTCTCCATTTACTTCATGTGAATGTATTTATTTCCATACATACATGCACAAATACAGACACGTACATATAAATGATGCCTCAAAATCATCTATATCCAAATTTATGAACTTCTTGGGTAAAGAAGGGGTAATTTGTCCACACCAGAACATGCTGCCTTGGTGTAGAAAAATATATCAGGCATTTAGACACAAGTGTTTTTACTACAAGAATGTTTGGCTGCTTTTCTGCCATAATGACCAGAGATAGCTGACCAGCTCTGCAGTAGGTCCCACACCTTTTTATCAGAGGTTAACAAAGGGATTGACTGATACCCTGATTTCTAATAGGAATGGGGGAAACGACTCATGTCAGCTCCACAGGGCATTTCTGGTTCTGTAAACTGGTTTGAAGGCATGGAAGTACCCCAGATAATGGCACATTAGTATGGCACAGTGCACAAGCTAACGAGCCTTGCCTCTTGGGGGAATCATTAGGCTGAGGGCAGTGCTATTTTGACATGAGTACTTTGCTCCCAGTGTCATAGTTAACTCAATGATGCTGGCTTGGTGGCAGGGGGTGAAGTCTCTGAACCATCCTATATTGCTACATGGAGTGCACCGGCTTGCAGTACCTCTAGCTCTGATGCTTAGGTAATCTAAATCAGGCTAAATTAAATTTTTTCCAAATTAAGTTAAATTTCTTCTGAAATTGTCTGTTGTTATATATTGGATCCAGTTTCTAGTCAAGTCAATGGGTCATTCCACGGATTTCTCTCGGTTTTATATCAGCCTTCAGATATTTTCATGTGAGAGAAAGAACAACAAAGTGGGGGAACGAGGAGAAGGAAATGTAGACCAGCCCCTGGCTTGGCACATTAGGAAATTTAGACAGATACTGGAGTAAGAACACGCTGTCTTATCTTCAAAGGCAAAATAGAGTCAAGGCTCAGTTATGACAATCTATGCAGAGAGAGCTGCAGGGCTAGTTAGATGATGAGAGACTGATTTTCATGAAAAAAGATATACCAGCTGACAAGAACACAGAATCATTTTAGAGAGGAGTGCAAAATGCAGTGGTTTTTTCAGATATTTCCCTCTAGCTATAGAGGGACAGGAAGGACGTCCTGCAGAAAAGGATGCTGGCTTTAGTTCTCAAGAGATCCCACCTGAATTTCTTGTTCTGCCACAAACTTTTTGCAAAAACTTGAGCAAATCTCTTTTCATAAAATCCACAAAGGTTGTTTATCCTAGTGCCAGTTTCAGTTCCTCGCTTGCATTGATCTCCAAGCCATAATGTTTTTTATCAATGGGTGATGGGCACTTTGTGAATAGCACAATAGCTGAGCACCCATATGGATTAGCCTTTCAGGTTTTGTTTGTTTCAATGCCTCCTCGGTAGGAAAGGGAAGGAGGTGCTGAGAAGTTGCTCCATTATCCAAGCTAGCTTTAAACATGGGAGTTCTGGAGAATGGTTGCAATCCTGCTTTTTGGGTTTGTTTTTGCTGAAGGAGGGTCTAGTGCAAAGTTTTTTTCCGGTTGCTGTCTTTTCCGTGTTGCAGCAGCAATACTATTATAGTGCAAGGATAATAAGTGCATTTAAAGAGTGTGAGACGACATAGGTAGTTAAGGAAAGCAGCTGCTTTTCCACCTAGAAGTGATAAAAACACAGAGATTGTAGAGGGCCATAACTAACATAACTTCTGAATTACTGAGTTTCAAGGATACTCTGTGTCGCACAGCACAGAGTCACAGCCTGCCTAGCCGGGCTGCCTCATTCTGAGGGCAGGCAGCTGTTTCAGCATACTAACGAGCCCCTTTGTGAGTGCTACACTAATGAGGCTACAGAGATGTTTAGAACTGGCTTTAGTCATTGAAAGCCAGCCTGGGCTCTCTGTCATGTGCAGTATACATGGAGATGCTCAGAGGTGCACACGATGTGCACATCAGCATCAGATTTGGGCTCAGCAGATTCTTGATGACTTAAGGCAACATTTCATTACTTTGAAGCAATTATATTTTGGTTGGACAACTGATCTCTAAAACCTCATTATAAGGCTCTTACATCCACTAAAGGGTAGAGGAACTGCTTTGTAAATAGAGGCAGACAGGTGCTCGGCTGTGTAAATCAGAGCAGCTCCCTTTAAATCAATGAAACTCTTCTAGTACTCTCAAGGTGAGGATCTGACTCAAAGACTAATGAAAGAGACGTGACACCAAGAATGAGATTTTTCTAAAGCTCTCAACATTAGTCTGATTCTGTGCCCGTTTCCTCTGAAAGTAAATGACTTATTAAATTCAGAGGGAGCAGATGCCAAGCTGAAGGCTGAGAAATCCCATCCCTCAGACCAAGAGTGCCACAGCTTGTGCTCGGGTGAGAGATGACTGACTGTGAGGGTTGAACAGTTTGGTGCAGTACTTTTTGGTCAGCAGTGAAAAAGTTGAAAAACTCTGGTCCACTCAAAAATCAGGAGAGGAAAGCTGAAATAGACAGGCTAACCAAAAAGCAGCGTATTTCCGCTGCATCCCCAAGTACTGAAACAGGCAAGCTACAAAACCTTAGATTCGCCCTGGACTCCAAGATGTGGGGTCTAGCCAATCTCAGAGTAACTTTTTGGATAAACATTTCCATGAGGATTTCAGGAATTGTTTAAGGCCAAGCTGTTCTGTGTTGATGTTACCATATGCCTAAAAGCATGTGAGTAGGGGGCATGAGGGCTTGTTTTGAGGAGGGCAGTGGGATGGTGTCACTGAAATGCTTAGCTTCTTTCCTGATCCACAGAGGTATCAGAAAAGACTGAATTAATTGACCTTCACTGTCCTTGCTGTTTTGGACATAATGACCAACAGATGCCAGTACAATATAAATAACTTAAAGAACTTAATTAAAGAAAAAATATCAAGCAAAGGGGCCGAAAATAGTAGTTAAGCAACCCTCCTCTCAGACAACCTTTTGTGTAATGATACAAAAAAATAAATTTAAGTTCGTACATTAACTTCCAACTGAGCAGGGAATGGGTTAATGTAACTGGAGAAGATAAATGTCAGGATAATTTTTTAAGTGCTTTATCTGCTAATAGCACTGAGCCCAAAACAGCACTGATGTGTTAATGTAACTTGATCAAGCTGATTATATAGCAGCATAAAGACATTCGCTTATCTGCTGGCCTCATCATCATTCATTTTCAGTATGTTTGAACTGACTACACTACACATCAGTAGTTATGTTCTATATGCAGTAAAATTACCACATTACAAGTTTGCAATGATATACGTATATATATTTGCTTCCTGAGGACAGGAAGCTTTCCATCATTCTTTGGCGGTGCAAGTCCCGTCACTGTGAAGAGTTTCACACAGGAAATGTTTCATTTATTATGACTATCCTTTTTGAATCAAATAGATACAGTTAATTCAGCAACAAGTAGATTCTTGTCAAGAACGTGAGGATATCCCTCCGTAACAGTTACTCTACCTCAGTTGGCTTCAAAACAGGCTTCCTGAAAAAATAAGGGTTCATTTTTCAGACTAAGGGTCTCAAAATGTAGATCTTAGATAATCTTGACTCATGGTTCACAGGCAACATGCTGTCTGTAGGACCTTCTCCATTACCCACAACCCTAGGGAATATAAATGTTCAAACTTAATCTGGCAGGGAGAGAGAAATACCATATTGTCTGCAAAATGTTTCTCTGTTGGGGCTGGTGTGCCAGAAATGGGAACAGGATCCATGTGGAAGTGGGCAAAGACAGGGTATAATTTTTAGCTCTACTGTGGAAGCAGCTCCCCGGCTGTCTGGGGTTCTCTGCTGCACAGACAATCGTGCTGGCACAGATTTAGGAGGCCATCCTTAAATGCTATAATTTAGGGGAGCGTACCGTGCATGCTGTATTTTATAGAAAGCAGATGAATCGCTGCTTTCAACAGTACAATCCAACTCAGATTACTGTTTGAAGCTTTAAATATTGCCTCTATATGTAACTTTTTTATAACACCGCTGTTTTCATCAATAGTAAAATCTTAAAAGGGAAGAGAAAAAGGAAATATCATTAAAAAGTTAGGTAATAAACAGAAGGTACTGTTTGAGGTAGGAAACTTTTAATGCTAGCATTCATATCAGAACACATGCCGTGCCAGTTCTCTGTAATTATCAAAAACCAGAAAGTGTAGGTATGGGGGAAAATATAAAACTGGAAGTACACATTATGAGAAAAATAATGTCTAAATTATTATTATTATTGCAGTTTCTCTTTTGGTATCCTTCTCACAGCAGACAGCATAATTTTCACTGTTTTTTAAAGTTTGGCTAATTGTTTTGTTTGTTTTGTTCAGATTCCGGAGAAGTTTGGTAGTCCTAATACCACTGCATGGCCCACCAACAGTAGACCCAAAATGGAAAAGCAGCTTATTATGAGGTGTTATCTTCACACCAAGAGACATTTTGGGGTAGTAAATAGCAGTTTGTGGAATAAAACAATTGAAAATATGCAAGTACACTCAGCAAACAGATGGTGTTTAGAATTAGCTGGATTCCCTTTTCACAGCTCTAGCTCAAAATATTTGATTCAAAAGTTCACTTTGAAGTTTTTTCTCCCCTAATCCCTTAGTAAGCCATAATGGTCTTGAAGGTTATCTGTCGCCTCAGCTTGAACAGAGGCTTTCATTGCTCGAGTATGATCTTACTTACAATTAGACCATATAAAATACCATATATTCTGTTCTATTAAAAAAAAAGGAAAAAAAAAAAAAGAAAGAAAAACTCCACAGTTCTGCACACAGCACTTTTTGGATTCAGGAAATTGTACTCTAATAACACCAATGAGATGTTTCTGCAAGAAATTAAAAAGGAAAATATGCCTGTGTGTGATGAACTCAACTTGTTCATGGGCGGTTGTTCTTATTAGAAAAATGAAAAGATTAAAACATCATTTCAGATTTGAAAAGGTTGTTCCCAGTGAAAGATAAGTCCAGCAAAACCCAGGCAGATTTGCCAACTGGAATTTTTAAATATTCATCCCTATTCCTTTATCCTATTCCATTAATGGGACAGAAGTTTGTCTGTGCTCAGTAACTATGATGGGACTGAGTTATGCACGGAAACTAAAGAGAAGGGGATTTGTGGTCAGTATCGGCTTGGGATAAAAGAGCTGTACCTTGCTTTCCTCTTTTTAGAGCTGACCACTATGATAGCCAAGATTGCAGTGTAGAAAAGTGTATGGAAAGGCTGAAATAATGGTGTTGATCTGAAGGAGTGAGTGCAGGCCCCGGTTGGCAGTGTCTTTGTCCACGTGCTGTATGCTGAGGTATGTTTCTGAGTCAGAGAGGTCTTGGAGAGGACACCAACTGTTCTAGGATGGGGCAGTGAGAACAGGTCAGGTACGGTCCTTGCCACTTTGGGGAAATTGCCAAGAAATGATTTGAACTGAAGCTTGTTGCCTTGTGCCTCCTGGCCATTTACATGGCACATGGGTTTGCCTCTGAATGCTGAACGTGCTGCTTGCACGCCTTGTCTCTACTCAGGGCTGTCACAGTGCTCCTAATGCCATCTTCAGAGCCAAGCTGCCCACCCACCAAGCCCAGACCAGCCCTCAACACGGAGTTAGTCAGGAGAGCACAGCCCAGGATGTGTGCAGTGCCAACCTTTCCAGAAACTGCTCTGGGTACTCCTGCTTTCCTCGTGACTCCCTTCTTGTGAACCCCCTGAAGGAAGCTGCTGCAGTGGGCCAATACCTGTCCCAATACCAGACTGCAGCTGCTCTCTGTCACCCCATGGCCCTGTGCTCCTGCTCACAGGAGCATGTCCTTGACATGACACCATACCCAACAAGGGTGTCTAAATCCTCTTGCTAAGAGAGCTGACTGTATTAATCCCACTAGCTGGAAGCTGATCCTTTCTCTTCTTTTCTGAGACTATCAAGACCTGGTTTCCTGGATTTGCACTCGGACTGGAAGAGCAGCATCTATGGCCATCAGGTTCTGAGGTGTGAGTCCTCCTCAGATTACCTCTGTTATGTGTGATGAATGGCTCAGCCCTGGTTCCTGTTCCCACTCGTAATTATTCACACACGGCATCTTCCACCTTGGTCAAGGACACTCTTGACCAGTTTCTAATCCAGGGGTGTCAGGTTGTTGGGTGTGGCTCAAGCCTATTACCACGGCTAAGTAGAAAAGGCTGTGGCAACGAGACACAGCTGAATTAAGGGTACAAAAACATGCTGCGAGGTCATTGCAGTCTCACAAATCTGGGTTCCCCGGCAGCCTCACATACGGCCCCCTGGCTCTCCAGAGCACAACGCTTCCCCCACAGGTCCTACGGCTCTTGGAGCCCCCACCAGCATTAGGGTAACACAACAAGTTCAGCTGGCTGAACTGTTCCCACATGACCAGCCTGCTCGGACCCAGAGCTCTGGGACTGTAAGTATTTTGTCCTGCCTCATTGGCCCTCAAGCCTATTACCACGGCTTTGGTCGCCAAGGCTCTCCAGAGCCCCCTCAGTGCAGAACGCTCCCCCAGTGATTGTACTGTCTCTCGGCCTCCTGGCCCCCTCGGGGATTGTAATGTCTCTCACAGCCAGCCTTTGGCCCCCTCAGTACTCTCACGGCCAGCCTTGGCCCCCTATGAGGTAATACCCTTCTCACAAGAAACACAGAAGGGGAAGATGTTGGGTGTGGACCACGGCTAAGTAGAGAAGGCTGTGGCAACAAGACACAGCTCAATTAAGGGTACAAAAGCACGCTGTGAGGTCATAGCAGTCTCACACATTCGGGCCCCCCGGCAGCTCACATACGGCCCCTCTGGCTCTCCGGAGCCCCCTCTCCAGAGCACAACGCTCCCCCATGGGTCCTACAGCTCTCTGGAGCCCCCAGCAGCATTAGGGCAATGCAGCGTTGGGTGGTCCTTCCGTGGCTTACAGCCACATACAGCGTCACCCATCGAGCACCAGACCTACTGCCAGCTACTGCCACGTACGTGCATTTAGCACACAAGGCTTTTGCACATTAGCCGTAGCTAAAATGTGCTCAGATGCATGCTCCTGACTCTGACTTCCTCAGTCATCACACGGTTCCTTGCAGTCCTGACTGGAAGCTGTGCTATAGCATTTTGAACAGATAATGGTCCTGCCCATATCCTCTGTGCACAAGCACACAGGCAGAGAATGATCCGCTGGCATTTTAACTAGGAAAATATGAGAAGAGGGGGGAGAGGAAAGGGAAGAAAGAGAGATGGAGTGGGGCAGAGAAGAAAAGAAAGGCAGGCAGAGGGAAAGAGGAAGAGATAAAGGGAGGAAATACGAGAGAGAGAAATGCTGTGACATGCACATAAGCCCAGCTTTTTCTGGAGGGATCCAAGGGACCAATACTGCAGATGATGAAATGTCACTCTGGCAGAGAATGTATTTGTGGACAGTATTATTTTTTCACTGACATTCTGGTACAGAGAAAAAGACTGACTATCCATTGGTACCCATCTCTAGACAAAGCTTTACGAGTACTTGTTTCTTCCATTATCTCTTCTGGGTGAGTTTGAGATTTGGTTGGTTCATCTGTTTTTTACTTTTCAGGAAAAGATACACTCTCCCCTCCTGTTAGTTCATCTGCCTTGCAATTTTTAACAGCCAGGGGAATTACTGCAGCACCCAAGATGCAGTATGGCGCCTATTTTGCAGGCTCTTCATAGTAGCTACATAACCTAGCCACAGAACTGGGTTCATAGGCCTGAACAGAAACAGAATATAAACTGTCTTCATGTACCCAAAGATATTATGACAGAATAAAAATAGCTGTTTATTGCTAAAATAAAGTCTACTGTTTTTCTAGTGTACTTTAAAAAGCAAGCTCTGATAATAAAGAGAGCAAATAGTTTCACATACAGAAATGTTTTTTGAAAAAGCTACTATTCTAGCATGAAAGATTTTTCAGGGGAAATTTTTTACTGTGATTGGCACAACTCTGTTGCCTTTTATGGATAATGTTTACCACAGAAGCTGACCAGAAGTCCAGACTATTTTCTTTCCTAAATATAGGAAATATATTTAGGAAAGAAAATATGAGGAGATATAGACAAATGCACCAATTGCATGTGCCAACAAAATACTGTATTCTGTGGCAGTCAAAACTGGATCAATTATACTCAATATTCTTTTCTACTGATGGGTTCCTAGGACAGAAACATACATATGCCACTTACGGATACTTTATTCGAAAATGGAATTAGCACTATGCAGTCAGAGCCACAAAAATAGGATACTTATCAGAAACCATGCTTGTAACTCACATGACTCAGGAGAAGCAAATGTAGAAATACATCTTCATAAAAAATTCACACAGTCACAAATTGTGCCATCTATTTCTGTACACTACATTTTTGTTACTCCTGGAGAGAGAAGGTCTTTTTATTTAAAATAATTGTTGTTGGTTTTTCGAAAGACATAAAGTATTTATCTTTTCCCCTCTCCTGCTGCCTTCTAGAAGTAGTCAAAGAGCTGAAATTAATTAAGTTCTGACCTCATGTCAGCTTTGTGTATCATCATTAACAGAAAACAACATCCTTAAGGTCTCAGATCTGCACAATTAAAGCCAGAAATCTGTGGAAAAAAAACAAGATTAAAAAGAAAGTGTTGGGAGAGAGAGTTCAGAAGTTGAATTCCCTTGCATGGGGAGATGCAGTCACTGAAATGTTCATCTAAGGTACCCAGGTGCATTTACATAAATCCCTTTGTTCTCCTGTGCAATTACCTTTCCATTTGTCTCCACGGAGTTTCCTGTCTCTAAATCCTGTATGCTTTTCTCGTTTATTTCACACTTACATGTTACAGCCCAGACAATCTCAGAAACAAATATCCATTTGGATAACAGAGGTAATCAGGATGCATCCTGGATTCAGCCCTGGTGTATGCAAAACAGCTCAGAGTTCTCTTAGAGCATCTGTTACTGGCTGCCAAGAAAAAAACACCTGCCAGTCAGGACACAGTTTGCTCTGACTTACTTTCCTAAAAACCCTGGTGTGTTAAGATCTGCTGACTGATTTCACTACATTATGCTGATTTTGGAGCTGCATTAGACCAGTAAGGCTGGAAAGATTGATTCTGCCTTTTGCTACTCAGTGACTTACATCAGTGTTGTTCGTTCTAATACTCTCAGCCTCTAAGAAATGAAGCCTTTGCTTATTCACTTTGCAAGTTTGGTAGTTTCCAAACGTGGGTTTTGTCTTTAATTCCATCTTTCTTATCTCTTCATATTTAAAAATTTGATATAAATTTTGGGTTGCATAGCTCAAAAAGTAACAGGTACACTAGTTTCAGAAATCAGTATAACATTTTTTGCTTCAAAATGAAGTCCTTTTCCATTTCCACTTTGCCCTTGAGAATAAGTTGAAGTAAAATGCTGTATTAAAACCACCATTATTAATCTATAAAAAGATTGACTATTTTGTTCCTCAGTTTTATCACAAAAGGGGAAAAAAAAGCAAAATTAATTAAAGCAAACCTTGATTTTTTGTTAAGAACAGTTAATTGGGAAAAAAAAAGATTTAAAGCATTTTGATGCCTTCACTGTTCTTTTAATTATTTCTCTGAGCTCATCTTTATTAGTCCTTGGTACAGTCCCCCTTTCTACTGATTTCAAAACCCCAATTGTTCTCTCTGAATGGTGCTTAAGGCATCATCTTTATTTTTATTGTTTTTTTGTCTACCATATTTACTCTGACTTTAACTTCTTTTTGTCTTACAGCACCTTTCTTCCATACTTCTTTTATACTAATAAATTGGTTTTTTGTTGTTGAGTCTTCCACCTGCATACCATATTTCAATTTGAATTCCTCAGTTCAACTGGCATATTTAAATGAATACTTGGTCACTTATAAATATATTACCTCAGGGGAGTTAATTCAAAAGATCTTTAATGTGAGAGGACAAGAACTCATCCTTTAAAGAAGTAATAATCAAGGTGCACCTTCCAGTCACCTGTGTTTTAAAAAAATCTGCCAGCTTGCCTTTTCATTGAAATTGAGAATGATCTCATCTGTTTGTGCACTGTCCCTGTGTTGAAACTGGATAGCCTTTTGCAGAGCCCTGATCCAAAAGACCTGAATGTTCTCATTTAGGATCATTCCTCCATTTCACTTTTTCCTCCATTGATGCAAATTCCCTTATCTTCCTGCCCATCATCATTTCCAAGCTCTCTCCAAAGCACATTGGGTGCTACTGTCTTGTCTCCTAACACAAAGTCTAATGATAAAATTGTGATTCTGGTTTTCTTTCTCAGAAATCTTCTTTAGTCTCCATCGTGGGTTTCTATTTCATTGCTCTAATTCTTTCCAGCTGAAGTCTTATCTTATCCTTGTCTATCAGATGTGCAAGAGCTCAAATAACCTTAGGCTGCTGTTCTGAATATGTAATTCAGGGGGCCTCATCCAGACCCTGTTTCTTCAATAAATTTAAGACAATGCTGATTCCCTTCAGTGCCCTATACAAATTCCCTTCTCTGTATATGTACTCTTATCTTTCCTTCCTAACTCCTATATTCTCTGTCTGTCGTGAAAACTTTTTTAATTTTTTTCTACTCTGTCTTTTGAATTTCTTTCGACTGTAGTTGTACCCAACTCTGTATTCAAAATCTCATTTCTGTTTTGCAAAACTTGCTAATACCAATCAGTTTCCGTAAAAGTATATTCCCCTGTTATAGGACTAATTTTCTCTCCCTTGGTAATATTAATTTATGCAATAAGTGGTTTTGCTGAAATCTGCAGAGCTTCTCTCCAGCATGCGTGGCTGCATCTGACCCTCTATAACATTCTGTATGCTCTGTGGTTGTGCTAGAAACAAAGTCAGTCTACTAGAAGACTATTCTCTGGGTCAGCCAGGGTGGTTGATTTTAGGGGTTTTTTTCCTTTGTTTTTTGTGGTAGGTTTTTTTTTTTCTGAACTGTACTCTCTGTTTCCAATAAAAATTGCCTAGAACTGAGACCTATTTCATAGAAATGTAGACTGGCCTGAGGCAGGGACACTTTTCACTAGACCAGACTGCACCACCCAACCTGGCTTTAAACGCTTCCAGGGATGGGGCATCCAGAACCTCCAGGTAACCAGTTCCAGTACCCCACCACCCTCACAGTAAAGAATTTTTTCCTATTATCTAATCTGAACCAACCCTCTTTCAGTTTGAAGCTATTCCCCCTTATGTCCTGTCATTACATACTCTTGTAAATAGTCTTGCTCCCTGTGTCTTAAATGTCCCAAAGGACATTGTTCATGCTTTAAAAATACAGTTACTACCAATAAAATGTAGCATTGATAGCAAAGGTTACAGGGAAAACAAAAAGTGAAAAAAAAAAAAAATTCTATAAAAAGGTTGCAATGAGGACACACAAAGACTGCCAACTGCTTCAATTGAAATGCATCCTGTCATTCTGGAAAAGTAACCAGACAAACAAAGGCAGAGCAACAAATTATTGAACTCCTAGTTCACTTTTACTTGCCCTAATCCTGTTTCCAAATAGCAGCAAAAAGCTGGCAAGTTTTGCACAGAATTACAGGAAAAGAAGCCTAGAGGTACAGCAGTGTGGGAAATGTCAACTGCTGTCTCTCAGTTGTTTGAGGCCTCACTTTATTTTCAGCTGGCAGCCAATTCTAGCTGACATTGCTGCTTTCTGGAAGGGAAAAGCAAAGCTGCTGGTTTTGTTATCACTGTTGTTCAAGCCACTAAAATAGGACCAGCTACAGCTTTTGCTGTTGTTCTGTTTAACAGGGGGCTTGAAAACAGTATGTTTACAAAGTCTGTAGAAGCCATTGAAATAGTATTTCACTGGTAACTTTCATTAAAGTTGTCTTAGTATTTCTCCTACTGGTACTCCTTTTTTTTTTTCTCCCCAGTCGGTTATTGAACAAGAGAATGATTTCCAAAACAGTAAATGGGGGCTTCTCTGACTCCTCGTTTGCTCTTTCCAGACATCTAAATCAAGAGTGCAAAAGTGACAATGAATTTCCACTCTTGAAATTTATCTGTAAAGGATTTGTGAAATCTTTATTCAAGGTGTTTAAGAAAAGACTGGGTGTGGCACTCAGTGCCATGATGTGGTTGACAAGGTGGTGGTAGGTTATAGGGTGAACTTGATTATCTCAAAGGTCTTTTCCAACCTAAATGATTAGATGATTCTGCGACGATCATACAAGTATAAAGGGAATTAAGGATGCCCATCATGAGCAAGGGGACAGGTTTGGATCCAGTGTTTCGGGTCAGCAAGAACTATTTTCTCATGTATGCTGGCAAACCAACCCTTACCAGGTATTAACTTTCACCTTATTGCCCATGTCCCAACTCAAGTTTAGAGTCCACTAAAATACAAAAATATAAAGTAGCTATCTAGTCCTGATTTGAAAACATCCACTGTTTTCCTTTGTAATTCCCTTAAGTGGGTTAACCATAATTTTTTGTCTAAAAAAAAAAAAAAGTTTTTTATATCAAAATGTCTGGTTTCTCTTTCCAAATATTGTATCTATGTCTGTCCTTGCTTTAAAAAGAAAGATACTGTTCTAGCACCTTGCATTTTCTTCCCATGAAGATATTTATATGCTGGCATCAATTCAGCTGTCAATCTATTTTTCTGATAAAACAAACAGACTGAACTTCCTACTTCTGCTACTGTAAAACATACTTCCAGTATACTTCCAGGCATGAAGGAATTTATCTGGCATTTCCCTACTCTCTCACACTTCTAGTGTTTAAAATAGATTTAAATGCATCTGTTAAAAGTGTATGCAGTTTTCTAATATCAACATCATGAATGTAACAGAGGTAAATAATTTCTCCACCTGCAGTCTCCATGCTCTAGCGTGTAAAGCATGAGAAATACACCAGCACTTTTTACCCCAGTGTGGTGTTCACTGTGGCTTGTCCAACATAACTCACAAAATTTTCTTTGAGTCACTGCATTCTAGGACACAGCTACAAGATACAGCCCTGATAGGGCCTCTATCTTTTCTCTCCACATGTTTCTTCATTGATTTCTTTCACTTCAGTAACTGTATTTTGTTTGAATGGAACCAGGACACCAAGTGACCAGGACACTCAGTTCATTCTGCCTGATTCTTTTGCCATCACCATTACTTCTTCTTTTTCATATCCTCAGGTTTTATCAACCAATCCTCTAGGAAGCCTGTTCAAGTAATTGGCCACCCTCTCAGTAAACAATGCTTCCTAATGTTCAGGCTCAACTTCCTCTGATGCACATTTGAATTTTTCCCACCCAATCCCATCACTGGATATCCAGGAGAACAGATAAGCACCTCCCTTTCCACTCTTCTTCCTCAGGAAGCTGTAGAGAGCAATGAATTCAGCTATCTCCTTGATAACAACTCTACAAAAGTTATTTCTATGCTGCATGAGCTTCTCCAGCTCTGAGTGTGTGACCAAAGGAATAAAAGGGTGTGACTGGGCATCTTCTTCCTCTACTTGTCCTGGAATAACTAGAAGGAGGAAACCAGAAGCTGGCATGAATTTTGTGACAGAAGATAAACTAGAATAAAAACCACAGATTCAGGGAAAGAAATACAAATGGCTCTTCTGGTACATTACCTTCCAGTTTTCCTTATCCAGCTCTACCTGGTTGCACTTGAAAACCAGGACATAAAACTGTAGCAAGAAATTCCACCTCCTGGAATTTGTGACTTCTTAATTAGCTCCTCTTCAGTCTGAAAATCACAAATGCTATTCAAATGTTAATTCTTCAAATTGTACTATATTGTACTCATTATACGGGTGCAGTCATCCACTATCAAAAGTACAAGAGGGGCTGGAAAACACTTCCCAAAGCAGTCAGTGCAGATGATACTAATAATGGAATTGAAAACTTGCAGGGACATCAGTAAGTTCCCCGATTAGTTCATCCACTTGTCAGGAGTGAAAAACTTCATAAAGTAGTAGGGAAACAGCTATTTCTTTCTTCTAGATACTCTGTCTGCATCTATATAACAAAATGAAGTACTTTCATGAACATTTCCAGAGTACCAAGTCCAGAACTATGTTTACAGTTTAATTTATGGTTAGAGCTCTAGCAAATACAGGGATATTCTCTAGACTGCAGGAAGAAGGAGAAAACTCAGCTGCGGGGGAGAAATACACTGTGATAATACAGCTGTCCTCCTGTGGTTTTGTGTGGTAGTTCCCATCTTCAGGCATCCAACTTAATTCTGCTTTGAGCTCTTACCTTCTGGGCATGTGTAATTCTCCTAAGATTTTGTGAGTAAGGAAGAGGGGAAATTTCTTTGCTGCTCAGAGAATAATTATCCTCACAGAACAGCTAACAGCCACAAATATATTGCAAATGTGGAAGATAGAAAACTAAACTGCTGTGATTGTACAATACAGTCAGCTGAATGAACCCAGAGAATCTCTAGAGATCTGTCTCAATAGGATATTCCTCTTGGAAGTAATTTGACTGGTGTTCCCAATCATACATTGTAAAAATACTCTTCTTTTCTTTTCTTTTCTTTTCTTTTCTTTTCTTTTCTTTTCTTTTCTTTTCTTTTCTTTTCTTTTCTTTTCTTTTCTTTTCTTTTCTTTTCTTTTCTTTTCTTTTCTTTTCTTTTCTTTTCTTTTCTTTTCTTTTCTTTTCTTTTCTTTTCTTTTCTTTTCATCCTTACCTGTAAACATAGTTCTGGACTTGGTACACTGCTTCCAACTGCCTTTTTTATGCTTCTTCGGTATGTTGCTCTTGCTGGATTTTCAGTTTGTCATCTTATATTCCAGTCAGCCCATTTCTACTTAATGGCATTAAAACTGTCTTAAAAGCTCAGAACCTGGTAGCTCTCTCCACCTTCTCCATTAGATTTAGGTGCTTAAGCTTTCTATTTCTGTGCACAAATCTGTACATAACTCCATATCCACAAATATTTTTCCTCAACTCCTTTTTTGCCATTAGTGAGAAAGCCTGCTCAGAAAAGAGTCAGTACTAGAAATAGAATCTCTATGAAACAAAAATTGCAATGTGTCAACTCCCCAGAAGTTTTTTATTTTATTTAGGAAGCATAAAATTCATAAAAAATATCTTGGAGACTAATCATTTGCTTGCTTTCCTCCCAAGGAGATTTTCTGCTTAGTGCTGACAAAAGCAACCCCCTTCTTTTCCCCCAACTTGGAAAGAAGAAAAGAGAAAAGGAAGGATGACCAGTAAGGATGTAAGAACTACTTTTTTACCCTTTCCAAACTTTCCTTCCAAATGGCTTTTGCAGCTGCTGCAGCCTTGCTGGCACTAACGATGCACACTGAAGTGTGCTTATTCCACTGGCTTTGCTGCTTTGCATCTCAGCTGCTTCTTGCTCTCTCCTAGACTGAAAATTCCTGCAGGTGAAGTCTCCCTTTCTTCCCGGTGTTACATACACTTGGGAGTGCATTCCCAGCGCTTAATAAGGAAAGTAAGTGAGCTACTGATTGTTGTGGTCACCAGCCACATGAGAACGAGGTAGATCTGTGGATTCAATGTCTGGCTTCTCTCACCTTGGTTTTCAGAATCATCCAATTGCACTGGTGCATGTCATGAGGATGGATTTTCTTTGGCTCATTGGCAGAAGCCTTAGAATGATGCTACTACCTTGTACGCAGATATTGTATTGTGTGTGTGCATAACCCCACCCCCTAATTTAAATAAGTGATATAAAGATGCCTTATGGGACTCAAAGTCTCACCAAGACTTTCGAGCAGCAAAGGATGTGAATAGGTAGATACCTGCTGGGCTGTCTATTGAGGCTGGATAAAGGTGGATTTGAAAGGAAGACAAATACTGACATTCAGTGGTTTAAACAGCCCAAGGCACATTACACTGAAGGGAATCATTATACATAGCAAATTTCCATTATTATTATTATTTTTCCCTTTTGGTCAGAGTGTCATCTTCCAAAAATCTAATTTGTTGACTTTAATGGCTGAAATTTTAATGTGACTGGAGCCACCAGAGTAAAAGTTTGCTCTCAGGTCCCTCCTAATTATTATTAAAAACAAACAAACAAACAAAAAGGCTCCATCCTCTGTGTAAAGAGTGTCATATTTTGTCACATGATAATGTCACCAGGAGATGAGTGGGCCTTATGACCTGAAGCATAGCTGGAGCTTTATCAAAGCTCAGAATATTTTTAGTGTTATGGAGCTGTTCTGTTCCCTCTGATTCTGAGATTGCTTGCTTAAACTGATGAGCTGTTTGTTCTGCCAGGGTCTTCACGGATGCTCTAAATTTCACTGGTGCAGAAGCTGCACAAAAGGAGGCTGGGCTGGTCAGGTGATTATAGCTGAGGATCCAGGTTCAGTGTTAATCTCCACTCCACTAGATTATTTTTCTCATCATAATACAACTTTATTTTCCAAATGGGAGAAGAAGCACTTTCTATACCTCTCACAATAAATAGATTATTACATATAATAATCTATATTAAATACTGGTAAAAAAAAATCTGAGTAAGTGTCCTGGATTTACAAAGATGTCCAAAATTTCAGTGTGATCCTCAGGGTGAAAACCTTGGCCATCCCTGAATGCTTTTACCCTATAAAGTAACTTGGTATGCTTACAGTGTAAGTGTTGCCCTGGGTATGCTGGATAATCTTCTAGTTTACAGGTAAGTCAAAAATGAGTCTGTTTTACCCCAAACAAAGAATTTAAGTGTGGCCCAGCATGTGGCACATACTGATTCTTAATACATGAAGCATAAATTTCCAAAGTGAATGTATAAGAATGTATAAGAATGTATGTCTCCTCTAAATATGCATCTTAATCACAATCCTAGAATTCTTCTAAGGAATTAAACCCTCTTAAGAAAAATAACATCCCGTAACAAGTTATTTTTAAGAAATTAAAATGAATTAATTTCAGAAGGCAATTAAAAGCAAATACAGTAGAGGGAGAATAATTTGCACTAATGACTGGGATATCCATGGCAAATTACTGAGTTTCACAAATTACTCAGTGAATAAGCAAAACAAATCCAGCCCAAGAATAATGCATCATAAAGTCTCCAGCATTTTGTTTTTTGAGATGTAATTTAGTTTTAATTATGATATAGTAAAGCAATGAAGGGGCCACCCAGGGGAAAAAATGCTTCTAAATGCATGAGAGACCTATGGCCCAAATGCTGTATTCTCAATGTAAAATCCCAGCCAATAAACATCTCTTTGAGCTACTTAATTGTTTTTTGGTATTTCCTATAATAATGTAGGGGGTAATAGAATTGCTAAATTACTGATATTAATCATAAGGTATAAATGGATGAGTCTAAAAGAGCAAGGACTGTGAATGCTACAGAAGCAGAGGTCAGCTTTTAAAATGAAGTATCACTGTCTATGTGCTTGTAAGCTCCCCCTCACCATGATAGCTGAGTATTTCACAATCCTTGATGCATTCTTTCCTCTGATCATTTTGAAGCGGGGAATTTTTCCATTTCACAGCTGTGAAATAGTACTGTGGAATAGATTAAGGAGGTCACATACAGAGTCGGCTGATGAAGTGGGAATTGACCTGAATCTGAGTCTAGTGAGATACCTGTTAGAACAGGCTTTCATCTGGTAAAGCATCTTAAGGAAGGCAAAATAGATGAATTTTTATTGTTGTTGTTGTTGTCAAATTAAAGTATTCCTTAGTTCTACAACTTGCTTATCAGGAAGGGTTAATTTGCAGCTGGACCTGGAAACCAGAAATCCCCACAGGCTGAGTGGGGGCAATCCTCCCAGAAAAACTGCTGATCTGTGTACGGACCAGAGCAGCCATCAGGGAATCAGGTGAAGCTGGTCTTCACTTTTTGATGATGTACTCAGAAAATCTCACCTTGCTGGAAGCAGGAAGAGGCTGAACGATGAAATCATAAAACAGAGTGGAGTAAAGTAAAAGTTGAAATGGTATCAACAGATAGATTAAAGATAAAAAATATATTCTTAGTGGTATTCACACAAGGTGTAGTGTTATAAATCTTTCAGCTGCTATAAATGAACCAAAGCTGTTAATTCCTCAACTTGTGCTCTTGCTTCATCCCCTTTTTCAAAGTTACTGATGCTGTCTTTTTTCTCTGCAGTTTGACTGTGAATCAGTCTGTGTAAGAAGAATCCCAGAAACTATATATTTCCCTCATGGGCAGAACTTCTCAAGGTACAGCAAAGCTGTTGTAATGCCTTCCTCTAAAGCTGAGTAGGAAGGGATTTCCTGGGACTAGGTATTTAAAAAAAGAAGAGAAACCTAGAAAGTAAATGAAATTACTATGTTTTGATTTGAGGTGTTTGTTTGGAGTTGTTTGTTCATTTGCTTGTTTGTTTTGCTTTGCTTAAGACTAAGGGAAATTAAAGATGAGGAAAAGACTCACCAGTAGAATGACAGGACAGCTTAGAAGCTGCCAAGAGAGGCCAAGGAACTCTTTGATAATGGAAACTCTTATAACAATACTGTTTGGGTAGAGAAGTGGGATGGGGATGTCTCATACAGGAAAATAATTTCCTGTAGGTTAAAAACAATTATTTGAGCCCACTTGAAGGACATATTACAGTTTTGTGGAGCTGTCTTCACTGTGATCTTGTTAGAACTCCAAGGCCATGAACAAAGAGAGAGAGATCAGGTCCTGTAGTTCCCAGTAGGGCACCAGTGTGGACTGCAGTGCAGAACTGGTGCCATGGTTACTCCTGTCTGCTTGGAAAATGACTGGTTGCACCTGAACCCTCAGTGTTCCTGACTTTGAGTATTTACTACATGAATTTACATTTGTGGCAAGTAGATACTATAACAGCTCTCTGTTGTGGTTCCCACTGAACACAGTCCATCTCTAACAATTTGTTCTGTTTGTCTGGTACTTTCAAAGGAGCTTTCCCGAGTTTTCCTCAGAATGTTCCTGAAATGTTGAAGACTTAGAGTTTCAGAATATAAATTTTCTTCCTGCTACCGAATTAACAGACTATCATATTGACCGGGCATATAGGTTTACTCTGTAGACCCCTGTTAAATCTCTGTGTTTAATGACTTTAGAAATTTGCTACTTTCAAAATAGCTTAGAATAGTGTCTTTTCCTGTGTGTGTATCAGCAGACTGGTCCAGAGGAAGAGGGAGCTGTTCTGACGCCTGCCATGGTACAGATGTCCCACTGGAATGCAGTGAGGAGTGAAGCAGCCCTGGGGGTGACTGAAGTGGACTGCACTGCTTTCCTTTAGAATTAAACAATAAATGCAGACTTTCAGTCAGTAAGCTGATAAAGTGTTTTTTAAAATGTGCATGTCTTTATTCTTTTTTAACTTTTAAAATGAAGTATTTCTGATTCCTCAGAAGCCAGTACTCAACTCTGCTTGGGGAATATGAGGAAATTGCGAAAAAAAATTGTAAAATTCTCACCCTGACTTCTTTCCATAGAGCCACAGTCTACCTCCTATCAAAATGTGTCTAAAGAAACACTTATTTCACATACTAAGCTGTTCCAATCCCATCACAATTTATGGAAGAACCATTCCAGGTTGTTGTTCAAGCAAGCACAAAATCATATTTACTTTTAACGATGCACAAAAACTTTTGCTTCGCTAATAACCATTGTGTCTATCTGGCAACTCAATTTTTAGACACCCCTGCACTCACAATTTCAATGGAATTGATGGTAATCAACAATAAATATGAAAGCCTTTCAAAGACAACAACTTATATTCACAATTTCTCCTTTTTTTTTTTTTTTTTTTTATGAAAGACTGTCCAGAATAACAATATAAGTCTCCCACAAGAAAATAAAGCCTACATTTACCCCAGGGACTATCATGTGACCATCTTGGAAGACCTTTGCCTGAGATGTCCATCTGAAGCAGTCCCTTTAAATGTGGGAGCTTCATGAGAGGGCTGGTTTGCAAGTGTGTTTGCAACTTTTCTCTGCTGGAGCTGAAGAACTACTTGACATTAATTATGCTTCTCCTTGCGCCTTTTTTTTATGTTTATGCAGAAGTAAAGAGTTGCAGTCTGATATCTCTCAAAAAGAAGTCTCTTTTATTTTAGAGTGTTGTTTCTTGTTTATACTCATGCATTTCATGTAAGGTCTGTAACTCAGCACTTTTATTTATAGAACAGTATGTGCTAGGTCTTCCTTAAAAATTCTGGTGATAATTTTCATTGGATTTTTGTGTTTTTCTTCGTTGTGTTTTGTTTTGTTTTGTTTTCTAAGAAGTACTGAGGGGAGGGTTGGAAACTTTTTATTTGACTTGCTGGTAACTTGACCTGTCTTATGTTTTTGCTAGTATTTTTTAAATGCTATTCCACAGCTGTGAACACAAGGTAACAAAGAATAGTATATCAATACTATGATAGCAGTAGGTGTGTGTGTATGTGAAATGCAAACAAAGTGGGGCTGAAAAATTCAGAGATTGATATAACTATTGTCTGAAGCCCTGCAGTCACCGATAGAATGCCTCAGCACTTCACTGTCAGAATTTCTGTTTTCCCATTTTTACCCCTTTGTCTCTCCCTGGGCTATTATAGTCCTACTTACGTGTCATTATTTTAGATTATTATGGCTCAATACCTGGTAAAACACAATTATTTAAAAAGGTTGATAGAACATTCACCTCTGTCACTGCATGGTCTTTTAATCTCATTTCTAGTTTAAATGAAAACAGTTAGGGGTTGGGTTTTTTCCTCTGTTGCCTCTGCCTCTTTTCCTTAGTTATGATCTCTACAGCTCAGTTGACTCTGTGACAGTTCAGTTAACTCTGACATTTTGGGGACATAGTTTGCATGAAAGAAACTACAAAACAAAACCTGCACTTCATCTTCAGAGGCTGAGTTCTGAAAACCTCTCCTGGAGCAACATACCGAGCGCAATGATGATAGTAATTCCTACATCATTAATTATCAAATAAAATTGCTTACATCTGAACATTGTTATTTAGGCTGCAAAATCAAGTACTAGAAATGTCTGATCTAGAAGTTTCCCATTCAGCTTTAACTCTGCTCCTTTCAAGTGTCTGCCCTGTGTGCAAGCTGGTTTCTATAGGAAATACTGTTTGTGTCTGTAATTAAGTTGTCACAAGTCTTTCGGGGCTATAATATTTTACTGACCCCTGAACAACTGAATTTTCCTATATTTTGAGGAGGCATTTACAGGCTTGATCTAATTTGATGTTATCCTCTGTCTGCATATAGCATGTTACGTAGAGAGCATACACGCAAGACTTTCAAATAATAAAGATTGATAATCAGATTCTGGAAATAGATTCCCACATTTCCACCTCAGTTCCCATCTTCTCCACCACACTAAGTGCATTTGTGTTACCTGTGTTTCTCAGTATCTTGTCTCTATTGCCCTCTGGCACCAGGTGGCATAAGTAGGTCCAGTGAGGAGTAAAAGTCTGTAATGAATAGAAGATCAGTGTATTTCTGGTAACTTTTAAGGCTGTGTCTGTAACCACCACTTTTAGTTCTTGCTGATCAGATTAATGATGTTATGGTCACACCTTTCTTCCTTTCCATGCTAAGGTCTCTGTATTCAGAAGCTGCAGCTGAAGATATCAGGGCTATTTCAGTGAGGATTGTCTTGTTAGTGTTAGTAATAGAGACTTTGGGATTTGCTTTGGAGATATTTTTTGCTTGCCTATACAGACAACTAAACCAAAAGTGCATTTGACTTAATGTTTCCTGGCCTATGTTTCAGTTCTATGAACACTGTAATGGGGCTACTCATGAATTCCATTATTTCAATGGATTTACTCGTGCAAGAAGCTGATAATTTGCAGGTGGATTCGCAGGGCTGGGTCTCATTCACATTCTGTTAGGCAGCTGCTGAAGTCTCTCACTCAAGAAACCATTAGAATGCCTTCAGCCAGGTAGCAGCTCTTGGTGGTCAGGAAAACGAACCTGGCAGCAAAAGGAGGAATACTATCTTTGGAACCAGGGATAGAGAAGAGTTAGCAGGCATGTTTCCTTCATTTTAAGACCAGGGTACGATAGCTGGGACTCTGTCAAAGAAGTATGGTAAATGTAACCATGCCTCTCCTGTCTTTTGTTAAGTTGTCTGAGGGGATAATGCTAAAGATAAGACCAATAGGAAATATTTGAATCTTGGACCAGTACAGTATTTTTTAAAAACAAAGAACAAACACTTGTTTAATTCTGGGAGATAACTATAGTAAATTTTCACTATAAGGGGGCTTTTTTTGGTTATTGTTAGCTATCCAACAGTATGACTGAGGATAGCTCATAAATCCTAGTCCATATGTTTGATTGTTAAGTGTGTTTTACCTGTCGTATTTTTAGAGAAGAGGAGAAACAAAAAATATAGCTTTTAGTATTTCCAAGAGGGGTGAAGACTCAGTTATCTAAGTTGAGACATTGCTAATTAACATTCACTCCTTCTTTTTATTTTCTCTTACACTATCATCTGTTGTAAGCCCTGATGGTCAGTTGCCAGAGTTAACATTTACGCTTCAGGTATTTTCTTCTGATGAGATCTTCAAGAGCTGTCCTCCTCCAGCCTAACCTGGACACTGCCTTTCCTTACCACTCTGGAATCCCCTTCCCTCCAACACTGGTAGGATGCCTTTGCATTGCATCATCTTGAAATAACACATCCTGGACTGGGAACACCATCCTACAGCACAAGTATCGTAGCTATTTCAGTGCTTATTTCCTTTTGTTTGCTTTCTTGCCCTTCTCATGTTTTACTTTTTGATTTTTTTATGTGCTTATCCTCCTTGATGAACATTCTTTGAGTTCACTTTATCTAGTTCCGACTCTGGGCCTAATTCCAGCTGGGGGCTGCCTTGCAGAGCACATGCTGCTGTGGGTGGAAGGGCTTGTGTTTGCAAGCGAGTGTGAGGGAGGTGGCCTGCACATGACTAAAAGCTTTCTCATACTGTGTGTGTGGTGAAAAGGAGTAAATAGTTGTTGCTGCAGCAGTGTGCCCCTGTGGGAGCTTATGATGCCCATTTAGTTGACCAGCCCATGGAGATAACACTGGTGTTGCAATCATGCTGCAGGGGATCACCATGACTTTTGAAGGACGGTTTGTGGCACTGCTCAGACTCCCTTGCTGAGCTCTGAATTTCCATTCTGAGGTCCAAGCACTTCTGAATCCAGAAGTAAAAGATTCACTTCATGGTTAAAATACAGGTGAGGATAAAGGAACTTGGAAAATAGTTGATCTAAAACATTCCTTGTACAAGCACACACAATTTTTTCAGGGTATGCTGGTGCTGGTTCCAAATGTCGTGATTTGGATTTACTGCTAAATAATAACACATTATACCGAGCTATAGCACTGCAAATTAAATTTTTACTGAAAACAGGACTGGAAGGAGAGCGGTAGTTCACACAATGTTTTGTAATATGCTTAAATGGTGTCTATATAGCTGGGGAATTTGAGGTATGTTTGTTTTTCATTGCCATCTTTTGAAGTCGTGTCACTAGACTTGCGGCCAGCTCTCAGGTTGTTTCAGGAGACTCTGATGTTCCTCCTTTTATGTTTCATAGCTGTCTTCAGCAAAACAAGCCTGGCATGTAGGGAAATCTTAACCAGATTGAAGAGGGGCAAGAAGCAGAAGTGGAACATTAACCCTGACATGGCCCAGTGCAAAGAAATCCCTGGCAGTTTTTATATCTCAAGCTGTGGGAGAAAACGAAACAGTCTGACTGCAGCAGAAAGTGATGCAGAAATAACAGCAACAGCCATAAGAGAGAGCATGTTATAGGAGAAGGACCTGTTACAATCTGATGTAATATTAATCTGGATAGCTGAGCACTTTGGGAGCCCTTCTTGCTTAGGGACATGAATGTAGACAGGGTGGATACACAGCTTTATACAGCTGGAGCCTGCACTCTCCCATGCCATCGGGGCACGGACCAGTTTACTCTGGCACGTGCATGCCACAAGAGCAGCAGGATGGTTCTTATCATAGATACCTTGGGTGTCTGGCAGAACCGGGCAAGCTCTTGTACAGAGAAGCAAGCCCCTGATGTGATTATTTTTTTCCATCTTCCCTTCCTAAATCTAGTGATGCTGCCAGGAAAAAAGCTACTTATTTTGATCACATCATTCTACCTATTTCATTTTATTTCATGTGTTTGGTTCATCTGTTGCAGGTAAACAAACCCCTGCAGACAGAAAGCTGGCACAGAAAGCACAATGATGTTAGCACAGGTTTGGTGGTGTTGATCCAATTTCTTGCTCTGCCACAGGCTTTTTGTGCTGACTTGACGAATAAACATGATTTTGCTGCAATTCAGTTCCTCATCTGTAAAATCATAATAAAACTAGGTGATGAATGCATTTTTTCAGTTCAACAGCCAAACTGTCAAATCAAATGAAAAGGTGACAATTTGGCTTAGAACAGAAACTTCTTTCCAAATCAGACTGAACAAAAACAAAGGTCAGTTGGAGTGTTTAATTCACTCGAAAATGAATTGTTGTGATTAGCTTTCTATACTTAGAGAAGACCATATTTTTCTTTGAAAAGAATGTTGTGTTGAAATGCAAGCTTACTTTTCATGACAAGATCTGAATGAGAGACTGTCACTGCCAAACAGTACCCTGTTTTCCTCTTTCATACTCTAGGTCTTCTCCCTGCTTTACAGAGCGTTTTTCACAAGAGTTGAATAAATCATTTTTCTTTCTCTGAAACATTACTGCTTGGAAAAATAATAACAAAAGCAATAAATTAGGTCATTTTATACAATTTTGTGTTGCCTAACAGTGTATGTGTGTATATGGAGGATGCGGGATGAGGTCACCCAGACGTCTCACACAGGGGTATTTGTACCTGGATAGGAAAGCACACAAGTCATCTTTGATGAATAATTTTTCTTTTGCAAAGAAGCGTGCCCTCGTGGTGGAAAGGTCAGTGTAGCTCCACAGTCCGAATTTTATGCCAAGTTCATTTCTAAATTTGGCCTAATCTCACTGCTGTTAACCTTAAAGCAAGTTTTATGGTGAGCAGGATCAACCTCTTCTATGTGACCTTGATGAGTCACTTAACCTTTCTGTGCTTCATTTTTTCCCATCATTGATTAAATAAGGAATCATCCTTCTTTCTTCACAGAGGTGTCTTTCTGTAGAATTGACTCTATGTTTGCAATGTGCTTTGAGATAATAACTTCTCTCTGTAGACCTTCAGTAGCATCACATGCTGATCTAATTCAGCTTGGTCAGATCAGGGGTAAATCTAGCAGAGGGGGCTCAGAGCAATGGCCATGCTGCAATATTTCCCTTCTCCGTCTTTCTCCATCTTCTTTTATGCTTTAATAATGAGACTGAGCTTTTAGATGGACTATTAACACTGAACAGGGTGCTGGGAAAATGAGATGTCATTAAAATATAGAAGAAAAATAAGTTCTCTTTCCTTTTTTTTTGAAATTTAGGTAGGTAAAATCATTACCTAGCATGATCTGATAGAATCAGCAGAAAAATATATCACATAGAAACATAGGTATAAACTAATAGCAGCCTGCTAGTAAAAAATTATCTTCACTGCACCTAAAAAGGCAAAGTTCCAGCACTGCCACGCAGCTATTTCTGTTCCAGTGTTTCTGTGAAAAGCAATGCCAGAAGCATTTCTGGGAAAAAAAAGCCAGAGAAATAGTTGTCGCTCATATGAGCATCTGACACAGTTACATAACTTCTGAAATCACTGCAGCAAGTTTTGAACAATGTGCAAAATGAAAAAATGCCCACCAAGTGCAGTGAGCAGAGAAGAACTGCAAGGCCACTCGGAAACTGCTGTGCTGTATTACTCTGTGCAGGCACATAATCTTCGGCCTGGTTGGAGACAGAAGTGCCTGGGATGCTGTAGATTGACCACCTTCCTCCATAACTAATCTGTTTGTTTGCTGAGGGGTTAATGAGAGCTATGCCTGTTCCTGGAGGATGACCCCCACAGTGTTCTAATTTCTCCTTTTTTTTTTTTTTTTTGGAGAGAACATCGGTGACAAGGCATGAGAAATAGAAAGAGAATACGTACATGCTGTATTCTTACATTTAATCTCTAGTTAAAAAATCAAAAGTCTTCTTGAGAATATGTTGAGAATGTCTATGTATCTAACTCAAAATTAAAGATTTCTGCCACCTTTTCCCTGCCAGTGATTCCACCAGTTCAGACTACAGTAATGTTCATATTGATAGAACTGACTCTATACCCAGTCCTGCTGATTCTAACCATCAATCAACAGCTCTTAAACCATCAAGAACAAGAATGACACAAACTAAAGTTAAATGCCAATTTCTGTTTATTTCTTGTCCTAGGAAAAACATTGCTTCTTTCTATTTGTTTCCATTTCTTTAGTCTTTAGGTGTCTTATTTTCAAGGTTTTCTCTGTGGTTTGGAAGGCCAGGTGTAAAAAAGTCTGAAGTTCTAATATGATTTCTCAGCTCCCAGAGTAGAAAGCCCATTTTCTTCATGACTTGCAATGATGACAGCCCCAAGATTAGCCCATGCTGCTTATTCCAGTGTGGGGTCTCGATAAAATTGGTGCTGCTTTTCACAGAACTTAATAGTTTGGCCAAGATCCAGCTGCAGAATTGAAGTCTCTAGTGGCTGAAAGAAAAGTGAGGAAAGGCAATATCTCTTTTACTAGAAAAAAAAGTGGTCCATCCTATGCAGAATGCTTCACACTTTTGATAGGTCTCCAGAAGGAATTCTGACCAGCCGTAAATGGAATGTAAAATGTGTAGGTCTTGGAATACTTGCTTGCTTCTTGACGACACAGGTTGCTTTCTAATTTTGTAATGCAGCTCATCCACAGGTAGCGAATGCTTTTCCAGAGGGTACAGCCCTTGCATTGCAGATCACCCTGAGCCTCGGAGATTGCCTCTTTAGCCAGCCGCACTCAGCGAATGGTGCTGCGAGCGGGGAACTTTTGCTGGGCACGGCGTGAGCCAGCCCTCAGGAGAACAACCCCTGGGGTGCCCGTCGGCAGGGATGCGCTGTGCGGGAGCGGGCGGCGCGGTCCCCCCTCGGGAGCGGCGACGGGGCCGGGAGCGGAGCGGAGCGGAGCGGGCGGAGCGGGGCGCGGCGCGGCCGCCAGAGGGGGCCCGAGCGCCGCTGAGCGCCCGCCGGGCCCGGGCCGGGCCGCGAGGGGCCCGGAGCGGTCAGGGGGGGTCACTCTGTCCGGCAGCCACGTCCGGACAGCGGGGGAAGCGCCAGCTCCAGCCCGCCCGTCTCCCAGTTACCTCCGCACTGCGCGGGACGTAACAGATGAATATAGAATAATAATGTCTAGGGCATAACGCGTACTAATATGCTGGTGGGCACAACGTCACCCCTAGATTTCTGTGGGACAGCTCGTTCCCTCAGCGAGCCTCCAGCCCGATTTGTGTCCCAGGAAGTTCGTACAACACGGATTTGTAGTCAACTGCTCCGCAAGACAGCTAAATGAAATTTAAAGCTATACTAACTTTCTTCTGCGGGAGGTTGCACCCCGAGTTGAGGCATTTGGTAAACTACCCTGCTGTTAATGAGAAAAGAGAAAAATCAGTCTCTAAAGAAAGGATCTGCCTGTGAGGTGCTCTCTGAGTCTGAATTATGTGTGTGGTCTTTAAACCTCAAAACTATGTCATAAAGTAGCCCCCAGGACTTCAGGAGCAACACCTTTTTCTAGCTTCGCTTTGGCTAAAGGATTAAGCAGTGGCGTGAAATTAAGCACGGAAGGTGAGTAATTGTCTGCCACAGAGATCCTTGATATATTAGATGGTGTCCTATCTGCCTAACATCCTGCTACAAAAGGTGGGATCCTGCACTCTCTAGAGTGCAGCCTGTTTTTCAGAGCAAATTGCTTTCTCAGATATCAGTAATGAATCAGAAGCTGTAATGAGGTTTTCTTTTATCAGGAGTTCTAACACGCCAGGAAAACGTACCGAGCTGCTGGAAGAGCACAGCAAAGGGGGATGCTGGACTCTTTGGAGTGCAGCTTCTGGGTTTGCTGAACATATAAGAAACCATGTCCTGGCCTGATGGTGGTTCAGGAGGTGCTGTGTTACAGACACGTGTATTCTCACCGAGGGTTGGGCGTACAGCTAAGTGCTTTCCCAGTCTCTGCACATCAAAATCTAGTCCAGATCCTTGTGAAATAAGAGAGAAATGTTCCATTTGCAGGAATAGATTTTAAATAATGTCCTTGTTAGAACCATATAAGAAAGTTTGCATATTGATGTTTGGGGGTCTGGATTGTAAATAGGTCCAGTATTTATATATGGTATTATTCTTGGATCGGAGGGCAAATAATAAGTATCATGCTTGTGTTATGTATGGATAAATCACATTTAAATTATTTAACAGTAAACGACTAGAAAAAATTGGATAATTTGAATCTGGTTTGCTCTAGTTTTTGATAATAGCACATCTCATATTATGATTTGAAATACTCAAGGTTGTTAACATAATGTTCACTCCCACAGTGGATGAGTCAGCTCTTCAAAACCAATAATTAGTATCCTCATTGATTCATGCTATCACTGAACCCGTGATGGGTCATTTGTGGCTTGCAGTCTTCTGGACACAGCCATATGGCATCCCAGTGGGATCCAGGGCACTGACCCTGGGCTATTACAAGGGATACATGGTTGGCATGCTAGACTGCTGATTAAATATTAACCACAGCAGACACATTATTTCCACTCTGCTTTGAAATGAGTCTTTAATTAGAAAGAAAATAACAGCAGCAAATGAAGTTTCATGGTTGTTGCCAGAAGTAAATATTTTGACCCGTTTCCTGTGGTACAAGCTCAGAAAAGTCCCTGGAGACTTTCAGGCTGCCACTCAGCCCAAATACAGGTGTATTGAATGGTGTCCAGCTGTCAATCATCTGACATAGGTAAGGAGATTTAAATAGGAGAGATGACTTGCCCAGATAAAAGGGACATACCTCTGTTAAATTTAGCCATGTCTTTTTATAGGAACAGCTACTCTTGAAGATTTAGTTGTGCAAACAACTGAAAATACTTATTTTCTTTTTTTTTTCCTCCTGTTTTTCCTCACAATGGAAACTCTTGTCAAAGAAATTTACCAGAAGCTTTAATTCAATTCGTTATTTAACAATCTCGTTTATTATTCTTACATGTCCTGATAGAAGAGTCGTTGGTTTTAATTACATTCTGAGGGTAGGGGGAATAACTAGTTAAGGATGCACATTTTGCATTTCATGAATAATGTATGATCTTAGGTACATAACTTTAATGCTTTATCTCTTTATGAGATGCTGAGATAATCCAGAATTTATTTTTTTCCCTGAGAAATGAAGATGTAATTTTTTTTAAATTCCTTATTCCTAAGACCTTGAGTTCGTCTTTGCTGTTTGCCAACCCCTAAGAAGCCTTTTCTAAAAATTGAGAAGATTCTTAATGTACAAAACAACCTCTAATTTACTTGTAATTAAATAGAAAGAGATTTGCTGATTCTTAATACTTATTACACATCCAAGGGAGTATTTTCTAAACAGTAATTTTAAATTTTGCATTGCAGAGAAATATAGACTTGCTGTTCCTGTCAAAGTATGTGCATCTCCTAAAGCCTATAGGAAGGCACTTTGATGCTTTATTAAAAAGAAATATGATTAAGCCATTTGCTAATAAAAGCACTGGTTTCATGTACATAAATCCTGCCACTCCCTTTTGAGTTATAAGCACTAAAAGTGGATATTTTGTATTTCAATACAGCTTTCTCAGGGACAAGGATGTGTGTTGTTACAGATTTTTCTTAATTTTGGATTATATTTTATATATATTACACATATAACCTAAATATGACCATAGTCTTAAGAAACATTTTTGCTGTGCATCAAAGCAGGAGCCCATCAGAAGCACTGGCAGTACACAGCACCAGACTTTTAAGTGTGTTTTATAGAAAAACTTTCTTACAGAGGGTATGAGACAACCAGCTCATGGTTGCTTTATGCTTGAGAAGGTCTGATTTCTTACACAGTAAATGCTTGCATCATGCTGGTGTTTTATAATGTCTGTTTCTTAGAACCACTGTTAGTCTTTGTCTGCAGAATGGATATAGGATGGATCTTTTTTCCATAGATAATGCTTGCATCACATGCATTCCCGTGACAACTTGGTTAATTTTCTCCAGCTAAATTTCACAGCATCTCACTTCTTAATTTACGTATTCTGTGTGATTTTTAGTCCTAGTAGTTTTGTTGAGGACCATAATTTATAAAAACACTACTTCCCTTTCCCTCCACTCCCCCAGTATTCTACCCTGGGTTATACTTCTGCAAGTTGAAAGTGTGTATTAATTTCCTTCTTTACCTTTTATTAAAGCTGACTTCTGTAACCAAGGTTTGAAGTTGGTTTACCACTCTTTAAAGTAGTGATGTCTTACTCCACAAAGGAAAGTGAGCATTTTCTCTGTTATCAACTAGGAAGATTATCTACTTAAAGCAGGTGTGTTGATTAAAAAGATAAATTGTTGCACATTGGTACTGAAGAAACTTTGTACTCATTGATGACAAACTGTTCCTGGAAACAGAGGAGCCATTAATGAAGATGTGACATTCAGGAGATCACAGGAGCTTCTGTAGGGAAATTGTGCTCTTTGAAGTCCCAGCTTCATCACTGGCACACACTAAACCCTGTAGTAAACCTCTTAAAACTGGTATCAAAGCTCTTTACCAGCAGTTGAAAGGCTTTTCCAGCTCCTGGTGCAGCTGCCTCCACACTTCAGTGGTTCTTTGGAGATGTCTTGAGTGGTCTTCCTCTATTTCATCCGAAGGGAAACTCTCTGCACAGCCTGCCTGTACATCTTCAACCCCATAAACAGTCAGTAGAAAAAGGGAGAATCTCTTCCATGTTTATCTGTGTGGTAGAAAAGGTGACCACTGACATCCACCCTTCATCAGTAGAAGTAGTCCAAGGACTGAAATCCTTGGGGAGATTCCCTGTGCCTTCCCAAGCTTTTGGGTTAGGACTGTTGCAGTTGCTCAGTTTTCCACTTCTGTGCACTCAGTCTTTTCCCCCTACATTAAACGTTTCAAAGTTTCTAAGAAGAAATCTGTTTTGAGACTTTGTGGATTTATTCAGTTAATTACATGGTAGAGAAAATTAGCTGTTTTGCTTAGCTGGCATTATTGGCAATAGGTCAAATTCTGCCCACAGCTTCTTGATGCAGAGTAGATCTATTGAAATGCATACGGATTCTTCCAGTTTCACTTTAGAATAATTTGAAGCAGAATTTCGCCCATTGCACCTAATTGCATGAAAATCATCTTGTAAAGGTCTCATTAGCCTTTCTATTTGTGCCAGTGGTTTTCTACGTTACTCATTGCAGCTAATATGTGAGTGATACTGGTCTGGCTGTTTGCATACAAAGAGTTTATATTCTAATACTCTGAATCCCTAGGTATGTTCTTGGATTTTCTTCTGGTGGTAGTAAGACTTAATTTAACAAAGGGATAAATGATTTCAAGACTATAATGAACCTGCACTATACAAAACTCCATTAAGTCAACAGATGTCTGTTGATTTTTTTTTTCCATTATGTTTTCTTCTTTACTACGTCAGGAACTCTTCAGTATGTTATTCGTTTTTCTTCAGGTTCCTCAGCATCATCAGGGCCTTAGATATAATGCATAGTGGAGATAGGGGACTCATGGAGAAATGTACTGCTTTTACTTCAGGGTAGCTGTGCGGCTGGAATGGCAAACATTAATGTTTATGGTAATAGAAAATGAATAAATTCTGCAGTGCTCAGAGATGCAGTGTCTATTTATGTTACCTGTTAGCAGATAATGCAGTCTCTGAAGAGCACTGCCCTGGGCTGTGTTCTTGTCAATCCTTCCTCCTTCATAACTGATTGAGTAATCAGTAAGAACTCCTCCTGGGGACAACTGACTTAACGTAGGAAGGGGGCAACTATTTGGTAGGAATCTTCCTTGTTAATTGGAATGATATCTTAATAACTCAACCTGTCACTTTGGCTATGTGGAACACAGGGCCCTGAAATACAAGCCAAAGTGGTGTTCTCATCACTTGTCATCACAGATCCAAGAGTATTTATGAATGTTTTATGACACTGTACTGCAAGAGAATTAACTGCATCTTACCCTCGCATAAGGGGAACAGTTGTTCATCAAGACTTCCTCAGTCTTTTTGTAAAGTCTTTATGCCTTTGCACTGTATCTAAACTAGTGCAGTCCATTGTGACAGATGGATAGATGCAGCTTCCAAAATGCTTTTAGCTAGAAAATGATGAAGAAATTATGCAAGTATATGAAAGAATATCTTTCCAACCATGTTTGCTTGTGTTTGGGGAGTAAGGGGATTTTTTTTTTTTTTTTTTTTTTTTTTTTTTTTTTTGGG
>VYXC01006591.1:133492-185849 GCA_013397175.1 Platysteira castanea
TTTGTTTGTTTGTTTGTTTGTTTGGGGTTTTTTTGGTTTTTTTGTTGTTTTTTTTTGTTTTGGTTTGGGTTTTTGGATTTTTTTGTTTGGGTTTTCTCTGTGCATGCTATCTTTCTCCCACTCGTACTTATTTTATTGCATAGAAATAGGGACAAAGTCCTCCCATTTCTTGTATGCTATATCTCTTCAGATCCTGACAGATCATAAAGATGTATCTCTCCTGTCAAATAGCACTCATAGAAACTTTAATTCTTTTCCTCTGACCTGACTAAGCCTAGAAAATACAGCCCGTGAACCCAAACTATTGCTGCAGAAAACCTGCTGAAACACTAATCAAACATCACATTGGCTGGCTTCCAAGGAGTGCAACAGTGCTCAGAAATGACCTAAATAATTTTTATTAATGGGCTTAACATTACTTTCATTTCAAAAGAGACAAATCATTTAATAAAATGTGTGTTCAGTTGTGTTCATTAGTGCTAATCAGTAGTTCATTAAACCTTAATCATAGCAATTTTGGGCCACTAATATTCAGGTAGTTTAATAAAGGCCCCAGCAGTAAAAGAGCACACTTTGCATATTCAGGAACATATTTGTCCCTAGCAAACCCTACTTGAATAAACACTCTTCATTCAGGTGGGTATCAGGGATGTGACAGTATCAGATGAAAGAAAGAAAAGTGTACATGGCAAAACACCACCAATAGAGTTTTAACTGCCATACATGCTGTACTTTCATATTATGAAGTTTTTTCCCACAGACCACTGTCATTTACTTGGTTGGAAGTACCGTTTGAGCAAGGAATGCATCAAGCTAAAACTTTTGATTAATGGAGTTAGCCTCTGTAGTGGAAACAGCAGGACAAATTCTAAGTACATTGGTAATGCTTAGTATTTTGAAAGGTTGATTTATAAAACACCATATTGGATAATACTGTGTCTCCAGTTCACAGAGTAATTAACATATGTAAATTTTCAGTGTATATGTAGTTCTACTGAAGTCACTGCTTCTAAAGTCTTGTTCAAAGCTCATGAATCTGGCTTATGTACTTTTCCGAGATCTCATGCTGTCTTCCAGGGAGGGCTGTTACCAGCTGAACAATTCTCTCTGGATGTGTGAAGCCCAAACTGTGCTGCAGACAACGCTGAACAAAAATGCTTCACTTTTTACTATTTATGTATTAAAAGTCACTCTGAATTTCATGCTTTTCACTGAAAACTGAGGAGTAAGAGTGGCTTGTATCGATATCTCATTCCGTGTTAGCATTCCTATGTGCCAGAAATATAATGATCTGGTTCATTCCAGTGAAAATTTTATGCTAATGCAAGTTTCTACAAGCATACCAGTCCTAATTGCTTTTGTGAAGGAAGCAAGAGTTAACAGTTGGTTAGAAGGATTAGAAGGAAACTTTAGGTAGAAACCTGGAATTTCTTGTTGTTTGTTCTGAAGTTCTCTTCATTAAAATCCAACTGTAGTTTTGAGAGGCCACTTTCTATACTTTAGGTAACCATAAGTGAAGCAGGCATAGCAGCATGTGAATCTCTTCCCTCCAAGAAGTGCAGTGTACTGTTTTATCATCTCAGTGCAGAAAGATGTCATCATATAGTGAGGTTATGCTTCAGATCCTGTCCAGGTAGGAAAATTATTATTTAACTCAAATTGGGTCCCTACTTTAATCTGCTTTTACACTCTCCTACTATCTCTTCTTTCTGATTTAGCAGTTCTCATGGATGGTGTTGACCCATTTCAGTGAGATAACGTGATGTTTGTATTGAATTTTTGTCCTGTAATAAAACATTCTGCCAGAAAGAAAACAATGATTTACTTCTTCCCAGCTCTGTAGATCGAATACCATATAGAAATTATTTCCTTTTTTTCTTGCTGTAACCACCCCTTTCTCCTTTTTTTTTTCCTTGATTAAATAAGGAAGTGAAAATACTATGAGAAGATATATTTTGTAACAACTGCATGCAGTAAATGAATGTCCAGACATATTAATGTAATAGAATTCTAAGTGTTTCTGGCTGAGATAGCTATATTCATCATGTCTTTACTATGCACTCTTGTGCAGGTAAGCAAATGGTATATTTATTTTCTGCTTTTCTCTTGACTGGAGTCTCATGCACTTTACCATCTCTCTAAAACTCTGCTTGAAATAAAGCTGACATCACAACAGGCTGACGATGCTTTAATGTACTGCACAGGAACTTACCAACAGCTCCAAGAAGCAGCGTGGGTTCAAGCTTCGTTGTCAAACCTGTCACTACATCACTGGGATCTCCAGCCCAAAAGACAAAGTTTAAAATTTTAGTGGGGCATAATGTTTTCCTCTCCTCTCTATTGTCATATGACATAGAGAGAAAATAAGTCTAGTGGAGACAGACAGATCCATGCAGATAGGTGGGACCTCACACACACAAATAACATACTCCATTCCTGAAAGTCTTCCCTGCTGCCCCATCTTCTATATTTCTTTGAAACTTACAGACACCTTTTGCATATAAAGTAGCAAAGTCTGAAAGAAGAGGCTGGATAAGGCCTGGAGGGAGAAGACAGCTCAAACCATGTACAGTCTGGATTTGTCGAAGGATCCAACACAATAGATTTCAAGGACTTGTTTAAATAATAGGTAATAATCAGGTGTGGAGTTTTGTAAGTCAGAAGAAAATCAGAACAGATGTTTTTTGGTAAGTCCCAAGAAGTGCCAACAGCACAAGCTCTGATGCACGCTCTTTGGGATATGCAATCTGCTGGCCAAAAGAAAAGCAGTTTGGCTTATAAAAGGCTGGCAGTGGACTGGCATGAAATTCTGTTATACCATAACTTTTTATACTTAAGGAAGTGGCATGACAGATGTTGAAGAATTGGTCTGGTCTGTGTATGAGGACTCGGGTAGATGCAAGTTCTTCTGGACCCTGCCTGGAGTCATTGACAGTGCTTGAGCAGAGGAAATCAAAGCTCTGTTGTTGTAGGTGGAGTTTTGTCTTCTTTTTTTTTTTTAATTTGTTTTATACAGTCATAGAGACCCTTCAATGGGAAAAAAAAAGCATTCCGCTTAGATAAAGAGTAAGACTCTCAATGAGTACCTCTATCAGACACATCTTCTGTGGCCTGGGATACCTGGGGTGCATTGACTAGTGGACAAGTACTGAAGTATAAATAACACCATTTGTGCAGCAAGAATGGAAAGAGTACAATTAGGAATTCAAGTTGCTCGTAAATGTTATGTACTGGTATTGCTCAGGGCATAAAACAATTTAAATACATTATTTCCTTGCAAAATAGTAAGAATCTTAGCTTAAAATATTAATAAAATATTTGGTTTAAGACTACCAGTAAGGGGATATTTGGAACAGATGAATCCGGTGTTTTATATAGGCTAATAAAATACTATGAACTGGATATATTTCTAAAACTGTTACTAAGGGGGACTAGATGATGTGGGGGCATTGCTAACATGGTGTAGAATCATTAGATCTTGCTTACTGTAGTTCAGGAAATCTTAATATGAAGTGAGCCTTCTCTTTCTCCGTAATGGCTGTTTGATGTCCTGTGTGGGTGGGTGTTCAATTCTGATGTTCAGCTGGCAGATCTCCACACAGTGCAATAAAACACTGTTAATTTGCCATTGTTTTCTACAGAAGCTATTACGGGAAGGGGGCAGAACACTGGAGCTGGGGACTAGAGACTGAACATCTAGCACATAGTCCATTTTGCCCATCAAGTAGAATTTAAATAGCTCAAAATAAACACTTTTTGTCATATGTTTTAGAAGACTGTGGTTGTGTGAATATATTTGGTTTTTATAGTTGCCTTTAAGTTGTCAACAGCTAATCATTAAGCAGAAATATCTTCTGTTAAGTTGACAACCTGAATTCCTTGTTCTCAGGACATTAATTTCCTCATTTCTGAGATCCTTTCTGGACATTTTTAATGTTCACTGTGGTGTCTTCCACTTTTAAAATGTTAAATGTTAACTTGTTGTCTTTAAGGGGCCTTGAAATTAATTTTATTCTCCAAAGTCCTTTCAACTTGGCTGTGGGCTTCTGCTTTCAAAGGGATACTTTTTCAACTAAACAAGTTCTGTCTGTACTCTGATCCACTCTATGAGAGACTAGTGAAAATGATGGGAAAAACACACTGAGATGAAGGGTTTGTCTTTTTTTAATTAACTGATAAAAACAACCAAAGGAAATGTATTTGAAGTATAAATAAGAAAGTTTATTTGAAGTGTAAGATATTAAAGGAGAAAGTTAATAAAAAGATATGTCAGGAAAACTTTATGAAATATAGAAACTCTAGGGGAAAAAAGGTAGTAAATGACACATGAGAAACCGGGTTGAATATGTGGAACATAAAAAGAAAAGTGTACAAGAAATCTTCATTCAAGACAAGGGTCAGCAGGGCTGTTGGAAAACCTTACTGGAGCTATAAATGAATGAGGCTGCAAAAATCTGAAATGGTTTGTTTGTTTGTGGTATTTGTCCAGAAGAGCTCTTGAAGATCCCAGGCTAGAGATGATAGGTGTTCCTTCTGTGAGAAAGGTAAGGGTTATGACACATTAGATGTCTGAAAATTAAAACAGCAGCTGGATTGTATCCACAAGTATTCAAAATTAGTAAGACTGGAAAAGGTCTTGATTGCAAAATATAGAGGAAAGTAATGTGTAGATAAATGAATAGTGTTTTCTGCAGCTTGCTTTGCTGGAGCTGTGGTGTGTTAGTTTTACGTTGTCATAGCAATGCCTTATTTTAAGAAAATGGGGATTAAGTTTGCAAACACTTCATCAGTTGTTGGGTATTGCAGCCTGTATATATATGTTGTTTGGTAAAAGAATATACCACCACAATAATTCAACGGAGTTTGAAAATGGGCCTAAGGGATATGGAAGCAGAAATTGCAGTGAAAAATGATAATGAAAGTAGTGCTCTTGTATCAACTAAAATCCATGGAAATCAACCCTCAAGTATTGAGGGCTTTTGTTGTTCTTTCTTTGCTTGTTTGTTTGTTTTCCTAGTAAACGTGTCTGCATAGGCATTGGGAGAAATTTTACAACTTAAACACGTGGCATCCCAGAGTACAGTTGTTTCTATGGCAGGTGTGTTTCAGTTAAGTCTCATTGTCTACATTCTTTCCAGTTTGTCTTCCACCCCTGTACTGTGAAATATCTGCTGGAGAGGTGCTGGTGTAAGAACCTTTGTTGAATGGGGAAATTTTATCTGACAATCTGAACTAATTTACAGCAAGGATGCTGTAAACTGCTGTGACATCAGGGGATAAAAGGACTTTGGAATCCCCTTTGAAAAGAACCAGGACCATAAGTGCAGATGTCACTTCAACTAGATATTATAGCCTGAGCCTCAAAGGCTTGGCATGAGTTGCTCACAGGGAGTCTGAAAAGCTCTGTATGCCTGGACATTTTGTAACACCAAGAGGCTGTTGGCAGGTGGCCGTGGGGATTTTGGTTGTTGAAGAACTCGAGTCCTTAATATACAGAGTGTGTACTTGAAAAATTGAGTAGTTGGTCAGCATTTTACCTGAAGAGCACATTCTATTTTTTTTCCTGCTGTAATCCATCTTAAGCTCTTGTTGGTTTTTATCTTATGTTTGATTTTTATCTTATGTTTGATTTTTATTCTAAGGATTTTTTCAAGTGAGGGGTTTTAATAACACTTGGAGAAAAATTAAATGGTATTTTTTTCTCATTTCTGTCGAACTGGCACTGCAGACAGATGGAAATATGTGACTAATATAATGGATGAGCGTATCCCTATAACTTGAATCAAAAGAGTCCAGTGAAACTAAAGGCCCTGGCTTTACGCTCTTCTTTTTGATCCTAGCCCAAGGCAGACCTAAAGATCAAAGCTTGCCACGTCAACAGGTATAAAGATGATATATTGCCTCTCTGCAGTATTCTCCAAGTCTGATTTATACTGCATGGTGCACAGAACTAGTTGAATGATAGAGTGTAAATGAAGTGTTGGTAAATATTGGAATCACTGAGGATGAATTTTTGAGGGAAAACCATCTAGTTGGATCTTCGGCTTGTCATTTTTATGCCTTATGTAATGTCAAAATGCATCAGGACACCTCTACTTGTTCGCATAGATATGAGCCAAACTGAACATTTCCCCCTACCATCTTCCCTCTAGCAGCTGAGGAAGTCCTTTCACAGAGTTTCACTAATTTAAAAGAGGACTTCTTCAAAAGCTCAATATTTTCAACAGCTAAGTCCTCGTGTAGGGCAGTTTTCTTTGATATTATCCTTAAAATTATACCTACTAATCACTTGCTATGAGTTACAGACAACAGCAATTCTCATTTTATGAAATGCGGGCTTATTGGCAATCATTTCCATCCTGGGATAGGGAGAGAAGAGCTAGAGAATAGCCTCACACAGCCTCCAGGAAGGGGGTTTTTTGCTTTTGTTTTCTTGGAGGTGGAAGCAGGATTAGATATAACTATCCCAGTTAAAAGTGCTTTATGGGACTTGTAGTTCAAGAGCCTTCTACTCACATTTCCTTGAAGCAGGCTACAGATGGAACCTGTAAGACTTGTGACCTGCCTGAAAATAGAAGTTCTGGTTGTTGTCAAGCTGTAGCCCATCCTGAGATGCTGGAAGGAGCGCAAAAGGCCCTTCGACTGCCATTTCCATGAGGTAGGTGAGCAATAAAGTGAGACACAGTTTGGTTTGTCTTTACATTCTTCTGCCTGAGGACATCATTGAGAATAAACTTTTTTTAGTTTATTTGTCTGTAAAGGAAATGAGCCTTTGACTAAGATTGCTTTCTCAAAAAAAAAAAGAGTTTAATGGCTTTGCTTACATTTATGCAATACTTCCATCTGAAAAGTACAATTATTTATATAATGTTTCCACCTAAGTGTCCTTTTCTCCCAGCTACTTTACAGATCCCCTCCAGACAGTTCCACTAAATGTTAAATATCTTTGTCTATGTGCCAAGCACCTGGTTTCCAGGTTCCTTTGAATACAGATTTCCAAAGGAAGACTCTTTCTACTAAAGCACCAGAATAAACTACAGATTAAAGGCCTTGAAGTGTTTATAAAAAAACTATACAAACAAATGCTACCATTTTGACACTTCAAATCAAAAATCACAGTGGGTATCTGGTGGGCTGTGTGCCCATCCTACTGAAACATTTTAAGGATCTGGTGAGTTTTGCTGGTGCTTAAACAGAAAGCAAAAATTTGATTCAGATTATTTACACAAAGCTCTTTTGGAATCTATCTTTACTATGCCCAAAAGCACACTAGAAATTTCATAGCCACAAACAGAAGATGTCTCTGCCTCTGAGAGCTTGTTCTGTAATTAAACAGCTTGGTTCATGTGATCCCAAGAATTTACTTGAGGGGTGACAAGTAGAAGGGCTGCATATACTGTAATACAGAGATAGAAAAATATGTCTTTCTGCATTTCTCAATTGATTTGCATCCAAGTCTAACTTTTTTTAGATTTCAGGTATTGAGGTAAACCTCACTTCTGCCAGGTTGTATGCAAGGGATGGCTTATGGGGGAGTTTAAATTAGGAAAAGATTATGGTCTGTTGAACTGGCATATATTATCTATGCAAGGAGAAAGGTGGAATGTTTGAGGGGGAAAAACCAGCCAAACAGAAGACCCTCAAACTAATACAAAGTGCTTTCTGAAGCTTAATTTTGATTGCTCTTATTAAAGATCAGAATATTTAAAAAATAAAAAAACATTTCAAGGTAACACAGTAATTCGTTCTGTAGAGATGAACTTACTGGGGCACTGGGGATGCTCACATGTTGGAAATGTCATTTTCTGAATGCTGACAGGTGCGGATTTAACAAAGACCTCCTGTAGTGTTAGAATACACCCCAAATGCTGCCAGGCACCGTGTTGGTGTGAATGCCCTGTGACTGGATGACTTTGCTAGATGTGTGGAAGCACCACAGCCAATGGCACTGCTGTGACTCTGCTCTGTGACAGGCTCTCTAATATCACCTTGTGTTCTGTGGGGCAGCGGAGGCAGCGGGGAGTGGAGTTAATTGTGGTGAAGCCTCGTGAACTAGGCTCAAACTTCAGGGCTCAATTCTGAAACTTGAGTGTCTTCTCAGGACTGCAGATGTCTTTGGCTCACCACATTAGGTATGTGTATAAATTACGGCATGAAAGCCTGTAGTTATTCATTCTGGAGCTCCTAAGATGCTTTGATGTGCATGGATTAGATGGTGAAGGTACCCTAGCCGAGCTGGCAATATCCCGCAGAGGGCAGATGCATGCATATAGAATGAATATAAATTCTCTTTGAGGTCTTACAGAGAAACAGGGTTTACATACAGATCTGACAAACTTTTTTGGGTTTCCGTAGAAGGATCTGAAAAGGGGAGTGTACAACAGAAAGAGGCTGTATATGGAGTGTCACTTTGAAAGTTGCAGGTAGAAACCTGCATGTGCTTTTACAAAGAATGAATAAAGTACCATTTTCTACGTGGTGGAAACAGGCCGGGAAAGGTCATGGTGCTGAGTGTGGTGTTTGTAGTGGCTTCGTTTGAAGGTGGCGATGAATGAATGGGACTTGAATGCCAGTGATTTGTCCTTGGTCCGAGGGGACTGGAATGGAGCCAGGTCCGTGCCATGCCCTACTCTGCCCGTTGTACTTTTCTTGTGTCTATAAATTGCTCATATGTGAGAGGTGTGTATTTATAACACAGATAAATCAAAAATTATTTGTTTATTTATAGCCACAGGCTTATGGGAATGCTGACAATTGAAGGATTCTGTGTGAAGGAGCACTAGTCAATATATTTATTGTCTTCTAGATAATAACAGCAACAACCCCACCATGAATTTTATTAGGCCATGTTAATTTTCTGTCTGTTCTCAGAGCTATAGAGTTTTAGTGATGTTTGTTGTTTTGTGGGTTGTTCTATTGGGTTTTGGTTTTTTTTTTTTCCTTGTTTCTTTTAATTATTTTTCTTGCAATGATTTCTGTTTCAGTTTCAAAATGAGAGAAAGAATTTAATCTTTTGTAACAACAATTAAACATAGTTTGAAAGATCACAGCCTGGATGTAATAGCCAGATTTTTGTAATTAATAAACTGAGGAACTAAGTGAATAATTAAAAACAAATAGCTTTCTTGAGAAATGGACCCTCCAGCATTCTTAATATTTTCACTGGGAAGATCATATTGGTGTCATCATTGTTCCTATAAGAGCAGATACTACTGGTTCCAACTGAGGCTTTCTTTTAGAGTTAGGTGTTGCCCTTCAGAGCACCAAGAAACATGAATGCATCACATTTTTTCATGTGTTTCTTTTCAGTGGGGGTTTTGGTCCTGGTTTTTGACCTGTCCACTTGAGCTTGGAGGGGTGGTTTGCTTGTCAAAGCACACATGTAGTTCTGTATGCAACACCTTGGACTCATTGAGGGAAAGTGATTTACAGTGCAGTCTTGGACCAGCATGTTGAGACAGCTCTGACCTCTGCCTAGATCCTGATTTATTCTATCCTGATTTGTAAGGAGTCCCCCTATGTCAGAGGAGGACAGGTCTCAGCTGTTGCCTTCATCCCGCATTTTAAGTGGTCTCTTAGAAGGAGTGTGTAAAAGATAAGGATGAAGACTTTGTTTCATGGTTTTGTAGAAAGCCACACCATAAGTAAAGCTCTGATATAGATGCAGTATCTCTGACGAGCTGTGATAGAGAAATGTTTTGTATAGCATGAGTTTTCCAAGTTCTGGAACCATCTTCACCAGAAGCTTTGAATTGTTGTAGTCCAGAGATAACAAACGTGTATTTCAGGCCCCTCCTTTATCACTTAGGAGGGGCATCACCCAGAACAGCTGGAGAGCACTGTCTCCACTGTAATATTCCATGGCTGTAAGACACTAAAGTTAACAAGGGAAAGGGAGAAAATAGAAGACAAAAATAAAACTACTGCTATTGCTGGTCAAAGACATGAAGCAGGTTAGTGGTGGAGTAGGATTAAAATTTGGTTGACTGGCAATTCCCTTCAATATTGGAGTCATGGACCACATGTTTTTCTTAAAATGGTTTTGATATTTACTGATATTCTTTGAGATTTTTTGGTTTTATCCTAAACTGTACATGGTGTAGAGTCTCTATAACTTTTATTGAGCAATAATTCTTTGTGATTAGCTCATTAAATAAAATAACATTATTTGAATGACATAGAGATATATGCTTGCACTTTTGGATAAATGTATTCAAAATTCATATGCTGTTGCTTCAAATTTTGTCAATTCTTTCTGTGAACACTTACTCTCTAAAAATTCATTTCCTAGGTCTTGGTGGGGAGGCAGAAGGTGGTGGGAAGACATGTCAAAGATCCTTCACTGAAAATTGGTAAGGCTCTTTGTAGAGTTAATTGTTGCTCAGCTGTTTCTCAGCTCTCTCTAAGGTTGTGGAATTGGAAGCAGGAGAGAAAATTACTTACTTGTGTTATTTATATTTAAGAGGGTTATTGTGCTTTCCTCCCAAGTCCCTCTGGGCTGCTCCCAAACTGCTTGTAATCTTTTAGGGGCTGTGCAATGAGAGAGCTCCCAAATGAAAAGGGAAGACACTAAAGGAGTATCTGTTAGCACTGTAAAGAGACAGCAAACAAGGATATTTTTGCCAATATATGCAACTATGGATCACACTTTTAAAAGAACTTATTTAATGATTAATTTTTTTTAAATTGTGTAATTTTTTTTCTTCTCATCACTTGCAGATTTTTAGATGCTCTTTACTTAATAGGAAGTTGGGATAACTTACCTAAATACTTTGGGGAAGTGTGTATGCTAATTTAAGCATAAATCCTGGATTATAGTCATGAAAGAGTTCGCTGCAAAGTGAGTAGTTATTTACGAATGTGATGCTGCAGGTGCCAGTATCTAAGGCTGCAGAAAATTAACCAGTGGGGTAAGAGTAGGTCAGCACTAATTTCAGGATATTTTTCATTGCTTACTTTTTTCTTTACATTTTGAACATTTGGAATTCTTGTATGAGAAGAAAAATCAGCTTCCAAATAAAAATGGGAAGGCAAAAAAAAAAATCATTTTTAGACTACAAATTATCTGAGTCAGCACAGATTTGTCTAGAACAAAATACAAGCAATGCAGTCCTGCCTTTCCATTTAGCAAGATCACTCAAACACCTAAAAATAAAGGAAGAGAATCTTGAGTAAACAACAGCCTTAATGATGGTAGAAAGAAAAGGAACGATTTCTTATTTGAAACAATAGTCCAAATTTGACCAAGCTAGAAAGCCAAGAAAATAAGATGCATTTAATTCTAATTTGTCATACATTCCCCCTCTTTAAATTTAAAAGCAAGATAAGCTACAGAGTATTTTAAAGATAATGAGGGGATTTTAATTTTGTTAGGAGAAAAAAATCATTCTGTAATGTCTGCAGATGACTAATTATGTTGTGTTCCTGCAGGAACTAAGTTACTCGTCTGCTTTGAAATTGGAAAGATAATAAAGCGATTTAATGTTGTAAAACTTAAATTCTGAACAATATCTTTACCTACAATTGCTTCAAAGTTATAGAAGACTCAAGCTAGACACGTATAAGCACTAGCGGATTTTATAGTGATTTTTGTTGTGTCTTAAAGGAACAACAAATCCAAAAGAAACAAACCAAAAAAACCCCCATAACAAAACACCTTTTCCACACAATTACACTTGTGAAACATCACCCTTGAGATGTAACACAGACGAAGATTTATTTCTCTGCCATTTGTTCCTTGCGTTAATCTTCAGGTCTTTTAATAAAGGTGGGGAACAAAGGGTCAGGATGACTCCAAGAAATGGTAATGGGATACACAGAGCTCTTCACATATAGGTCAGTGGATCAAGTCCAGCCAGGATGAATGTTGCCTCAAATCTTTTCCATCCTGTTATTACTCCATGGCTCTAAGGAATATAAACTCAGGAATGTTTCTGCTTTCTAGTAAACTGGTGACTGGTGCTGGGAAAAGCTACTGCCCCTCTGATCCAGGTCAGTGGTGAGGGCAGGGCCATGGGATTTTACTCCATGTTCAGCTGCTCGGACAAGTGACTGAAACATGTGGATGAGAGCAGGCAGTGAAACTTGCTTTACTGCTGCCTCCACTGCAGTGTTTTTCTTCTTGATCTGTGAAAGATGTTAGCTCAGCCCTCTCAGCTCGGTAGTAACATGGTGGAGGAGAGAGGAAATAAAAATAGAAGTGGGATGTATCTAGATCCCAACTGTATGAAATTAAATACAAAAGTATGAAATTAAATCAGGTATCTCCAGCACAAACATAGACCTGTGAGTAGGTGTACCCTCTGAGAGTAGGGTAGCAAAATCAGTGTAGACTTAAGTTCCTGTGTAATTTTCAAGACTTGAGAAATGTATAGAGCCTGGTAGAACCTGCTTTAGAGAAATTAAATTAACAAAAGACTATCTGGCCTTTTGTAAACTCTGCCTCAAATGAAATAATGCACATAGCTTTCAGCTGTGATAATTGAGTGTCTAATACTTGGTTTATAAATGGTTGGAAGATGTGGGCTTTTCTTTATATGCTCAGAGGGGTATATGTCTCCCCCCATTTTTAAAGCCCAAAATTATGCTCTATAACTATTGAATAAAAGAATTCAAGAACAAATAAAAAACTAGGAAAATGACCAGCCATATCAAAAAACAAAATTTATAGTTTTACAAATTCTTATAATATAGATTTCATACTGTATCCTGCAAAAAACTTGTCATATTTTTCCTGGACTTCTTCTTTTGGAAATGGGTAATTGTATATTTAACTGCCCTTGGTTCATCAGGGACTGAACACCATGGAGCTCCATTTCTGTCTGCTGCAGTAAGGGTTGTCCCATTTTGATTTCTCTGTTCCCATCTCTCATCTCTCACTAAAACTAGCATAGTTATACAAATGTAAACAATCTAGGCTCAGGGGTGGCATACTTGTGTTTTATTTGTCTCTATCTGTAGAATACTTTAAATGAAACATTCTTCTGCATGTGTTAACAAAGAAACCAAAACAAACTTGGTATGTCTAAACCTCCAAGGAATTCAGAACTGAATGTGAATTTTATGTTAAAAGACCAGAAGCAACTCTTTAAACTTTCTGATGCTTACAAAATGATACAGTAATTGAATTACAAAAAGCATTTTTAGGAGTTTTTTTCTCCTCTCTACATTACATGTGCATGGCTGTTCCAAATCAAGGTTTATCTGGTGCAGTATTCTGTCTCAAGGGAGCTGAAGGTGGGTGCTTAGGGAAGGATATAGGGAAAGGTTTGATAGATGATATTCCCTCAGAGCCCCAAGTCAAGCACTTACAGAGTCAAAGGTAGTTTCTGTGTATTTAACAGCCCTTAATGCATTTTTCTTCCTTGGTCATGTCCAGCTTTTTTTTTTTTGAGGCCATGTAAGCTTTTAATGCACTCCAGATGTGCATTAAATGTGGGTTGGTGCATCCCAATAAAACCACAACCTGAGTGTAGAACCTGCAACAGCCCCCAGCCGTGAGCACCCTAACCTCCTCTGGTATTGGGAGAGGCAGAGAAGATGCAAAATGGGCCCATCTTCCCATATTCCCCTTCATGTGCAGTGGGGTATGGACCAACCTCACAAACACCTCTCAAATGTTTGTTCTTCATTTCTTTTCTCTATACTGAGCACAGAACTTTGCTCTTCTGATTCTGATTTTCTCAGGTTTTAGCAAAATTGAGCCACATCATTAAGCTTTTTTAAGTGGTTATTTTAAGCATGAGGCCTAAAAACGAACAACCCAAAACCTGTTATCCAAGATTCCCCAAAGGCCTTATTTAGTGGAGGGGTTGCATGTACCTATTTCTGCCTAAAGTCATGGCCCTATCATTTTGAAAATGTCTTCCATGAAAAATTACCACCTTTTTTTAGATGCCTGAAAGTGACTGTGAGAGATTTTAGATAGAACAGGTTTGAGAAAATGCCTCTTAGGGTAGTTGATCATTGTTTTGCTGCTATATCTGGTACCTGAGGGAAGAAATCTGTTCTGACAAATGCATTTCCACTGCAGAATTACCTCTGGCCAGGGAAGGCTGAACAACAGTTCCACTGACTGTAAAATAATTGGTAGGTCCCCTATTACTGGTAACAATACCAAAGTTATCTATGTATTTGGCTGTGTACTTCCAGGTAGTCTTCCCCTTGGAACAGGCATTTTTACCTTGATAACTTCTAGCAAAGCCCAGCAGCCCCCCTCAGCCCTCGAGGCAGGTCCCACTGGTGGTCAAGCAGTAACGAGATTTTAGCAGCGAGGATTGCCTGTCCTTATCTTGGCTGCGAAGCCTGCTCCCTGCAGCCATGGCTCTGCTTCCCTCAGGAGGAGGGAATCAGCATTCAGGCGCACATCCTGGAAAACCCAGTTGTGCACGGAACTGGGGACACTCCCTTACTGCAGATACTGGTGGTTCCTGCTGCAGCACGCACTCCCTTCGCCAACAGGGACCCTTGGAGTACGCCTGCCTGGAAGGAAGGAGCTGTTGGAGCTCAGTTTGGATTGTCCTTGCAGTGTCAAGGACTTGCCATCTGTTTAGTGTTTATTCTGCTAGTGGATTTTCAGTCTCAGTGTTGAGGTTGCTAATGATTGATTAATCCAGCTCAGTATGGACAGAGCACACCAGGCAGTTATAAACTAATTGCAACAATTTCTCTGATGCCGCCTTTCGCAAAATGTACTGTCTGGGGCACAGATGAACAGCAGCAGCTCCATTTCTAGGCTTGACCCTGAGCTAATTAGGACAGATCCTGTTTCCCTCCATCCACTGAGATGAAAAAGAGAATTTAGAAAAGGTTTTTGAAAGAATAGTTTTGCCTGATGCAGTGGTTTGGTTGGTCTTGGGGTTTTTTCTGTTTTGTTTGGCTGATTTTTTTTTTTTTAAGGAAAGCGTATTATGGGGCTTTCTGTAAGTTCACTGCTGTCTGTAGCCTTTAGGGATTAATCAGAGGTGTGAGAGCCTGTATACTGGTTCTTGAGAGGAATACATTATGCTTGACAGCATGCATGTGCATGCTGGAGTTTTCTTCTGAGGTTGGTTTGGGTTTTGTTGTTTGTTGTGGGGTTTGGTTTGGGGGCTTTTTTTGTTCATTGTTTTTTACTGTGCTGGCTTTTTTGTTTTGGTTTGGTTTTTTTCTGTGGGTTTTTGAGTTTTTTTAAAGGAGAAGAAGGTGGGGTGGTCAGATGCCCTATGCCTTTACTGTCTACCATGTTCCTTAGTGCATGTGCAGCTGGTTGCAAACCAGCAAAGTATGCTTATCATAATGGCTGGCTGATTTCTAAGTCAGGAGAATGTGAAGATATAGAAGGAAGAAGGAAAAAAAAAAAATTGGAAGTGGAGCTCAGGCTGCACAGCTTTCCATGAGGATATTCTGGAAGAAAGGGTCAGTTCTGCCTGTACAGGTGGCAGAAGTTCCTTCTCTTCACATGTTTGTCCTGTATGTTGCTGTCATACATGTAGATTGTGCATCTTTTTCACAACATCACTTCCAATACATTGTTCAGATTGTGCAGAAGCAGCCTTCACTAATGCACTGACATAATAATGACCATGGCTTCCTATTAGAGGCTATTCCTAATGATCAACATGAAAGTCTTCTGCATCCTGGCCACAAAAACAAAACAAAAAAATTTAGAAAATCACTAGCTAGGGAACTGTGAATGGTGCAGAGGGAAGATTTGCTGGTCTGTTATCAGCAAATCTGACTAGAAAAATTCTTAGCAAATAGAAGTCAGTTTGCTCTTTCAACTGTATGCATCCATTTATCTAAACCACTCAGTGTTTGCTCCATGAACATCTGGAAGGAAGATGAGGGTGGGTGTGGGGAGGAACACTTTCAAAGGAAACAATCAGCACTACAGCAGAAATCAGAGCTTTTGCATTTAAAGCAGCTTTTTTCTGAAACTGAAGACCAATGTGATTCCAGGCTGCTCAGATTCCAATGTTAACATGTCTCTTTAGTTTTTGATGACCGTTAACATAAATATTAATGACAATTTCAGTGAAACTTGATTTCATATGACAGTGGATTATTCTTTTTATTTGTTCTCTTGTGCTAACTGACATTCCCTGTTGAATAGATGCAACTTCATGCAAAATTGCCATGTATGACAACTATCTTATTACATGCATCGAAAATGAAAACATTTTGCAGATTACAGGCATTTGCACAGAACGAGATTAAGGAGTACTCACATTTGCTGTAACGAGTATCGATTCTGCTGCAGGACATGGTGAGAGTGTCACAGGGGAACCTGGAGGACAAGGCTGAAGGACATCTAGTACAGCAGGTGAACAGAAGACTACTGTATATTTAGTAAAACATTTTTCCTTTTGTTCCTGTCCCTTTTTTGTATTTATTTCCCTGTATTTCTTGTCCTCAAGTGTCTCTTTCATGACAAAAATAAAATTAATATCCAGCTACATGTTTAATACTAGACTCACGGTATGTTTTTACGTTATGAATCTTGTTTGTGTTTATGTAGCACTTGTTGATGGGCAAGCTAGTATTCTTCACTTTCTCTAATAGCTTTACTGTAAATGAGTCCTTTACAGAAAACACATAAATACTATGATTCCCAGCATTATGATGTCATAGCACCTATAAATACTCAAAGTACAGAAATGCATCCTTCTAAATGGAGAGTTTATCGTCCTCTTGTGGATACCCTCCAGCCCGAGGATGAGCAGCTCATAACTCTTTTTTGACAGAATAAATAGGAAATCCATGATTCCTATCAAGTTCTGTAGAGAGACCCAGACACCCAGATCCATATGCCATGCTTTGCCTTGTACACGTTCAAAGAACTTGCAGACTTAATTGTTACGCCCTGGGGAATCTTCAAGACTACTGTTGGCAGATACAAGTGATATTAACAAGACAAATATGTCTCAGTATATTTACCAGGTGATTACTGCTGTTTCAAAAGCAGTAAATTATTGTATTTATTCATCTGTGATGATTCCATGGGAACAAAAAGCAAGCTGTATTTTTTTTGTAATTTATTCCTTTTTTTCTATTTGAGGGCTGGTTAAGGATAGGGAAATGGGAAGAAAGAAGTGGGTTTGGATGGTGCTGTGGCAGCAGGCAAGTAGTGTAGTTTACCATTACCTATGTTTCAACAGCAACATTTAAAATCACAAGGTTTTCAGTCTGTGTATGCAAGTGATTTGTAATGCCATATACCCTGTGTGCTAGCATATGTAGTCTCCAAATGTTTCATCTGTGTCTCAGCATTCTGTTTCTTAAATCACTGCAATATGTTGAGCAAGCAAAGAACTTATCATATAACTTGATTTAGCATGTGTTTGTTTATATTTACAAAATGTTAAATATCCTGTCTCCTTTCTCTCATCTGCATTTCTTGTTCTCCCTGTCTCTTTTCCCGTCTTCCTCAAGACATTGTGAACCAACACTTAAATTATGTGTCCCTGTATGTTCTGACTTTAGTAGTATTTGTCTTAAGATAACTAAATCAACTATACATATTCAGCATAAAATCTTCAACCTAAAACTCTTTCTGAGAACGAAAGAATATATTTCCCCTTTCCCCTTTAACTAACCTTGTCAGGGCTCTCAGCTTATGTTTTTTAAACCTAAGCTTCATTTGAGGATGAGCAGACATAGTCATGCATGGAGGCTGTGTGGTAAAGTGACCACTAATGTACTAATTCTGCTTTTTCTTACTTTCTCTCTCAGATGGAAAATCCCCTAAAAGGTGTATATAATTTTGAAATCTTATAAAATTCAAGAATTTATAGCAGTGAACTTCTACTTTTCCCTGTTAAGTACAGGAGAACAAAACTGATGTAACAAAATCAAATCCACACTTCTTGGGAAATGCCAGAGTTAAATTTTAAAAATTAATTCGGTCTCTTTGCACAATATCTTACAAAGTAGGTGGGATTGTAGAAAGTGTTTAGTTTTTTGACTATGAAGCCCCACCTTACTTGCCACGTGTGCAGTGCTTGCTTTATGAGCAGCTGCTTTGTTTTTTCCCCATCCTTCAGTAGAGGTGTCTAAACTCCACCTGTTAAATGCTATTTAAAATTCTCTTGGGAGATGGCACTATTTGTTTTAGTATCTGCCCCCCAGGATATGCTTGTTTTCAGAAAAACGCTGTGAACTGAGGTGCAAGGTCTTGCAGCTGGGTCAGGTCAAGCCCAAGCACAAATAGCAGGCTGAGCAGAGAATGGGTTGAGAGCAGCCCTGAGGAGAAGGACTTGGGGGTGCTGGTGGGCAAGGAGCTCAACATGAGCTGGCCATGTGTCCTTGCAACCCAGAAAGCCAAACGTGTCCTGGGCTGCATCCAAAGCAGCGTGGCCAACAGATCCATGGAGATGAATCTTCCCCTCTGCTCTGCTGTCTGAGACCCCCACCTGGAGAGCTGCATCCAGCTCTGGCATCTCCAAGATGAGGACATTGACTTGTTGGAACGAGTCCAGAGCAGGGCCACAAATAATATCAGAGGACGGGAGCACCTCTCGTATGAAAACAGGCTGAGAGAGCTGGGGTTGTTCAGGACAGGACAAGGCTCAGGGTGACTTTATAGCGCCTTTCAGTACTTAAAGGGGCCAACATGAAAACTGGAAAGGGAGTTTTGACAAGAGCATGGAGTGACAGAACAAGGGATAATTGCTTCAACATGGAAGAAGAGAAGTTTTCAGGAAGAAATTCCTTACTGTGACAGTGGTGAGACACTGGAACAGGTTGCCCAGAGAAGTTGTGGATGCCCCATTCTTGAAAGAGTACCTAGGCCAAGTTGGATTGGGACTCTGACCAGCCTGGTCTAGTGGAAAGTGTCCCTACTCATGGCAAGGGGTTTGGAATGAGAGGATCTTTGAGGCCCTTCCAGGCCAGGCCGTTTTATGATTCTATGGTACTGTAACTGTATGAAATTATCTCCTTTGTGCATCTGTTTTGAAATGCCTAAGGACTTTGGGTGGTATTTTCTTCTTTTTTAGCATACTTAGCATTATTCAACACTATACATGGACAATATGTTTATGACACTTACACTCATGATTCTCACTGAGCAGTTCCCAGAGTACAAGTGCAATTCCCAGCTGCAGTTACGAGGTGTCAGCATTTCTGCAAATCGTTTTTCAAGCCAAACAAGAAAATGGGGAACACATTATAAGTAACCAACAGCAAAACACTCAATTAATTGAGTAACTTGTCCTGCTTGAGATAGGAACATTAGTTCTGAGTAAGAACAAATATTGTTTGTTTTTTATTTTCTCCTCCATAAATTTTACCAGCTCATTCCCTCCATCTCTTCTGGTCACTGAAGAATGGGGAAACTCCAGGAAAATTTCATACTAAATATGGAATGGTGAGAGTTCAGTGAGAGACCTGGCCTCTTCTTCTCATTATGTTCATGATTCTTGGGTATGATTGATCATACACTTTGATCCTTGCTTGCACATTACTTGTTGGGAATTTGTTGTTGTTTTGCTGATGTGCTAGTTCATTTTCCTTCTTAATCTTCTTACCCTCCTGTTAGCCTTTACTTGTTTTCCTTGTTCAGCCTGTTCCTGCTCTGGCTGCTTGTTTATCTCTGACACAGCTGTAGTTATAGAAAGAATATCTTTTTTAGTTCTCTGGAAAATTTCTATGCAACTGTACAGAATTTTCAGCTATTTCAAGACTCCTAATAGTCAAGAGAATGTTAGGAATAAAGGTCTTACAGGAGTACTGCAGACAGTGTAATTGCAAGAATAAAGATCAACATAGAACTTGTTTCAGTGTCAGTGACAGGATGCCCGTGTTGGATACTGGATTTCCAAATACTTCTGCTTTTTTTTACACTTGTGCTCCCTGGGCATGCCTGTTTTGAGAGGGAAAGAAGCTTGAAGAATTTTTTTAAATATTCCTTTTTATGGCAATGGCAAGACTTCAGATTTCTGTGTAAATAAAATAGTATTAGGTGAATGCTGCTAGAAAAGCACAGTGTGTTTATTGTTCAGTATAAAGAAATATTCTGATGGTGTGACTGGTAGGAAGCTCAAGAAGGGATAAAAGGTGTTAGAGAGTGTTGTCTCACATGGGAATGTTTTGGAGATATCTGCCCTTGGTAAGATCAAGCCCTTTCTAAAGACAGAGAATTTATGACTCAAAAATATTTTCAGGAGCCTTGGGGATAAATGGTTTCTGTCAGAGATGATTTAGCAGAATCCGGAGGGGAAGTGATTCCATTTGATGCATCATAATCATCATCCCAGACACCCCCTTAATTTCTTTGTGGAATTCTAACAGGAACGCCTCGCTGGCAGCTCTTCCCACAGACACCCAGCTGAAACCCTGCACAGGGCTGCCTGCTTACTGCAGTGCAAATCTACATCTGCTTTAGAATCACACAAAGGTTCCTGAGAGCAGATGGGCTTAAATGGGACTTGCATGGGGTTATCTGGTGAAACAGGCATGTTCTTCTCTTCTTATATCTATGTTCTGGTAAATTTAAAGAAAGAGTAAAAACTACAAAAGGGCAGATAAAAAGTGTGAAACTGCTTAGATTACTTTTTTCTGATAACCACCTGATATTTTCTATCCTTTCTAAGATAGCTGTAGTAAACTAGAAAATGCCAAATATGGGATTTTCAAACTCTTTCCTATAACCACTGAATTTCTGCTGTGCAGAACTCATTCTACATAGCTGTCATCATCCAGTGGTCATGCTCTTACCATCTGTCACTGAAACATCAAGTTAATTGTCAGATATATCTTAGATTCATAGCTGTGCATCTGCCTGTTTTGGAGACCTCCATCTTTCTTACTGCTTTGCATCCGTTGTCTGTGTATCTTGGAAGTCACATACTTCCACTTGAAGAGAGAGATTACAATAGCCTGGTAAAAAACTGCAAAAGTGCATAACCTTAACTATGTAAGGGACCCTGTAGGGGATCTGCAACCAGGAGAAACACATGGAAATGAAAGAAACTGTGTCTGCACACATAACCTCAGCTACAATTCTTTTTAAAAAGTGGATTTCTGATTTCCAAAATCATCTTGTTTGGGGTAGGGTTTTTTCCCCCGTGTGTCATTTCTACTGTGATGATATTCTTGTAAATACTGTTTCTGCATTTCCAGTAGCATGCTTTAGTACACTGTAATCTTGCCTTTAATATTGAATACTTCCCCAAGTTTTACATTGCTTGCCCTCTGACCCAGCTGAAGGGAACGAACTGCCTTCCCGTACATTTGGTAAATATTTACCCTGTGCTTTCTCACAAAGCCAAGTGGAGACATTGGGAATCTTGATTTTCAGCATTAAAACCGCTACCTGTTCCCGACCTGGTTATCAGCCTGACCACAGCATTCAGCCTTGCACTCCCCTTTGCATCCCCCAGTTCCTACAGGAACATCTTTTCTGCTTCCTCTGGCTGCGTAGGGATCAACAGACCCAGACTGATGTGCGTGTGGCTGTGCCACAGAGCTGCTAAGATCACTGCATCAGACCTCTGAGTGCTTGTGAAAGGAGAGGTGAAGAACTGGAGCAAGGCAGCAGTGTCAAGCAGCGTATGAAGCCTATGAATATCTGCTACAGCACTTCTTAGAGCACTGGGAACAACTTAGGCCACTCCTGAAATGTTTGTGTGAGCAGTAGGATGGCACTTATCTAGTTGTGGATGTTTTAGACAGGGAGATAAGCCACACTGTGCAGTTGCAGGTGTTTTTATAAAAGATGCAAAAAGAAATGTGTGACTGTACTTTGATCCCTTTTTCCGATTTTTCTGACTCAGTGGCCACTTAGTCTATGATGTTGGAAGTTCAGATTTTTTTTGGTTTTATTAAGAAGAGGGAGGTAATTCTAACAATGTAATTGATGGTATTGTATGCTTACTTTATATTTACAGTGCCCACACAGCTGGGCCTCTGACAAACCTGGAACCTGTATTTAAAACTTACCACTTCCACTGCAGTCAGACATAGCAGGTTATGTGCTTTGGAGAAATGGCAAATTAAATGTCTTAGGTTACTGTCAGACGATTTGAAAATATTCTATTCCTTCCAGTGAAAGAAGATTGTGAAATAGTTCATGGAAACTTTTACTTAAGTGTTTAAAGATTTATCATCCTGTTTATTATGCATGGTTAAAATCTTCTTTCCTTTTGTGAAGATCATTCCTAAATGTCCTAAATGGGTTTTGTATTATGTAATATTTTGCACAACCTTATTTTATTCTGCTTCACTGATATGAGTAATTCTCTGAGTTAGACAGAGATAACACTAGGTTTTTATGGAATAAACACTGCTTTCGAATAGGAAAGGAAGAATAATTGAAAGAGATATTCACTGACATTTTCATATCAAAGTAATGCTTTGTGACTGTGCCAGCAAATATTATTTTCCAGCTTTGTCAAACAATGCCTTTAATGTAGCAGTGAACTAACTATTAATCCGAGGTCGATAACCACAGTCTTGTTTTTCTTGTCTCTGCCCCTGGTGAGTCCAGTCAAGTTTCCTTGGCCCCACACTGCCCTGCTGAAAGAACATGTGTTTTTTGAGGTCTTATCAGTTTGCAACCTGGCAGAAAGTAGCTGCACTTATCTGTGCTTTGCAGTAGCTCCACGTAGCAGCACATTGTGGTGTTGGGTGTTTTCAGGATGTCTACTTTGGCATCCATCTGCAGTTGCTGGCCTACATAGTACCAAGCCCTCTCTTTCTGCTCTTCCTCTTTTGTCTGATTTTCTGGTTTTCTTGCTTGGGTGACTGCAACAGGTCTTAGATAGCTGAGCTGCCCTTGCACAGACCTTGCTGTAGAGAACTGAGTTGTCCCTCTGTTCTGCATCTGCATTTCTGCCTATCCTGTGAATCTGTGCATTGCCATAAAACCACAGTTTCACGTCCTCAGATTTTTAAAATTTTTTTTCTTTTAAATCCAGTATTCTATTTTTTTTTGGCCTCAACAAACCTGTAGGTACAACTGTACTTACACAAATGAGCACAGCCAGGGTACATTTCTACTTCCTCTCAAATCTCTATGGCCTGTGCCCCAGGTCTTTTACTACAGTATTCTCTTTTCCTTTCCAAATCCTTGTATAAAACGCCCGTCTTGAAAACGGTTTGTCAACTCTCATTGTTGAAACGCTCCTATAGTTTCTTACCTGTATGAAAAGGATGCTGTTTCTGGACAGCTTTTACCTCTCCCCCCTTGATGCCTTAGGTTTTAACTTCTATAATTTTCAAATCCTGTACTGCCTAGTGTGTAACTGTGAAGCTTCATGTGGCTGTTCTCTCATGCTGGTTAGACATAATACTCCAAGGACACCTAGATTGTCCCAGGCCACAAAATATGTAAACTAAGGCCTCTGAAGAGGAGGGCAAACTTGGGGTAGTTACATCATTAACTGGGGTTACAATTGGAGAATTAACCCTGATATGCAAATGAACCAAACTTATAAAAGCGTGAAGAACTCATGACCCAGAGTTGATCTTGGGAGTAACCTCTTGACTCCCTAAGGCATACCTTTGAAGGCCCTTCAAATAAACACCTACCTTTATTCCCTTATTCCTCTCTAATCTCTGTTTCTAGGTGGCCACCCCAGACATCACCCTTCCTTTCATTGTTTCTTCCAACTTCGTCCTCTGAAGTGCCATGTACAAACAGTTAGAAATAGAAAAATACCTATTTTGACCTAAAATATTGTTTCCTACAGTATTTTTTACTACTTCATTGAGTCTTGTTCTAAACACCTCATAAGATAAGATACCTTCTAGACACAATTCTGGCTAATTCATTTTGTTTTTTCCCTGATGTTCAGCCTCAATGGCCCATTTTTCTAAATGACTTCCCATTACTTACAGTTATGTGCTTTTAGACCATTCAAACACTACTGCACTATCTTCTTGCTTTCTACTCCTCCCATGCCTTTTCAAGTATTCTGTTGGTGTTTTTATGCCTGATTCATTAGGGCTCTGCCAAGTTGCATATTGTTGGGGTAAAATTTTGCCTCCGAGTTGGTAATTTGGTACAGAGGTACAATTGAGCAAAACTACCATGAAGGTCCGGGCTTTTAAATTTTGAATACGTGTGTTCCTTTCTGTGTATTCATCCACTGCTCTGTGATTTTTTTCCCTCCTGTATTCCAGTGAGTTCCCTGCCACTCTAATAGCAGTTTTTTTTATTTTCCTCCCAGCTTCCTGCTTTAAGGTACAAAATAGATTTCACAGAGTTTCCAATTTCTTTTGACCACAAACCTGCTAATTTTAAAAGCAGACTAATCTCAACAATTTACCAATAACCTTCAGTCTACAGAGTTAGCATAATTGCTTCTAAATATATTTAGAACAAAAACTAAAATCCTGCCTAAATGACAGTCTAAAATAATCCAGCTGAGTGATAAGCAGATTTTTCTTAAGAACTGTTAGCATTTATTCTTTCAGTGTTTTCTGTCTTCAGATTTTTATCAGTTTAAATAACTACATTCTTAATGTTCATGTAGTAACAAGCAGAATTTGTCTTCTATTCCATCTTTCATATTCTCTCTTTTTAATTAATTTATTTATGTGCATATCTAATCTAAAGGCAAAGTCATCAATCATAGACCACTGAAGCCTTTGAAACTTTTAAAATTATAATGACATCAGAGATGAAACTAGAAAATGTTATGTTGCAACTGCAACTGCTCTCTTGGTCTGTACCAAGGTATTACATAGTCCTGTCTCAAACTATAGGGCAAAGACAGAATTTTTTAAGCTAGATACCAGTGGAAATAGAGGGAATTTGAATCATTTCCCAATTTGACCGAAGAGTCACTACAGTCCCTGGTATTTCATAAACTTTTACTGGTCCTGTTGATCCCTTATGTTTAGAAATAAAAAGGACAAGGTGTGGATATTGTGGGAGTAGACTGGCTGATGAGGGAAGGAAAGAAAGCTGTTAACTTCCACTCATATTTGCTTTCTTGGTAAATTTGAGTGATAACCTCTGTTAAAGTGGCCTTCCAACCTCAGCATAATTAAATTGATGCAGGCACTATGGCAGAGTAATCTGCAGATGAAAAGGATGTTTGCAATATAAGGCCACTCAAAGATCATAGGAAGAAGGATCATTAGTGGCCATGGAATATTCTTCTCTTGAGTGTAGTAGTATACTGCATCTCAATATATCATCATATATCATATCATATCATATCATATCATATCATATCATATCATAGCCTCTTAAATTACAGTATACCAAAGCATAAATACGCAGGGATCTCTTTTTAGTAGCATGTAGCTTTTGGTAATGTGCTACCCTTTTTATGTCTTTTCTTATGTTTAGAGGAATTTTGTGCAAGGGTGGGTTGTTTTTCGTATTAGGTGGGTTTTTTTTGGGGTGTTGGGTTTTGGTTGTCAGTTTTTTTCCCTTCCTCTGTTTGGAAAGCACCAGGAAATTGCCTCTGATGTTGGCAAGAAATAAGAAAGAGAGAGGTGGTGATTTATGATGCATCCAGACTTCTGTCTTTCACCTGTATGTAGTAAGCCTGTGGCTGGGATGTGCAACAATGCAGCTACTGATGGTGGGCATTCTCCTTGATACTTCAGGGCTTGAGGCTCTTACTTTTGTTCATAAAGTAACACTAAGAAAGATCTGGGTAAACTTGATGGAATGGTGTATAATGTTTTTAACATACTGAGTATATCATCCTTGGGGAAGAATCTCATGGCATAGAAACAAATCTCTGACATACTTAATAGGTTTGCAACTGGATAGCCCTTAGTGGGTCAGTCAATCATTGCCTGCTTCTTTAGAGATGGGTTAATGTCTGCTTTGATCCCCTGGGAATTTCAGTGAGATACACTGGCCATGTACAACACATCCAAAGGTACTGAGAGCTGTATTTGTCCTGCTCCTTGTCTTTAAGAGGCAGAATCTAGATGGAAGCACGAAATACAGGTAACACTGTCTGCTGGTAAGGAAAATGTTAACGGTTATGAGAAACCGTCTGCAACTGGAGTGGGACTATACCTGAACACATTTACACTTTCAATTTTGTCCAAGGAGTGGGAGGGGGAGGAAGTCCCCCTCTTGAGGGGTCCCAAGCAGATCGGACAGCAGATATATTGTACACATAACAGGTCACACTTACTGGGGGTCTCCTTTGGAGATGTGTCTAAGGACTTACAAAATCCTATCCACAGCTTATCTTTGCTGATGTAAAAATCTCATTCCAGGCACTCCTTATGACCTTCGGGACAGCATATAAAGCTGCACAGGAAGATTAAGAGAAACAGAGGCAGGTACCAGAAAGAGGTGAAAAATCTGCTTTAAAATGTGAATATTTAAATTTTGTGAAGCCAACAATGTCACTTGATTTCATGTGAGAAAGGTGCGGGTATTTTAAAAGGGAAGGTCGAAAATACTGAAATGAGCTGGACTTAGAATTCTCATTCGCTGTGTTGGATATGGCATTGGTAGAAGCTACATGATAAGAATATGTATTAAACAAGTGAAATTGCATTTTTTGCTTCTCCAAACCTCCTTCTTCAGCTTTGGAAACCCTAGTAAATCAAAGGCTAATACTGCAGGGAGAGCTGGTGTGAGTGATTAGCATTACTTGCAAAGGAAATGTACCTAAATTAGTGTTATTTGCAAAGAAGGCATTATTCAACCTGAGAACAGATTCAGAGAAGCAAGTTACTAATGAAGTTACTTTCTGTATTAAAAGAGCCTGATAAGATATTATCAAGCAGTGTCTAGAGAAAGGAGCATGTCTTTCCTCACAGTATGCACATCACTCAGCAGATAGATAATTGATCACTCAATGGAAGACAACAGTGTGGGACTTAAAAATGCCTTTCATAAACAGGTTTTATTTTCAAAAGTGTGATCCAGATCTACAGTATTGTGAATCAGTCACTTCACTTAAGAGAAACTGAGCACTTTTATGCCAGTTCCAGGCTTGATACCATAAAAGTAAGTTATACTGAAAATTTTTTGCTATGGTTTGTTGGTGCCTTTTTTTTTTAATTTTTCGTTTTTCATTTTTAAAAATTTTTTATTAAGAAATGCAAATAAGAAGAAAAGAAAATTTGGAAGTGGGAGCACTTCTGAAATGAACTTCTCTCTGATCCAGCACTAGGACAGGCCTAGAAACCATGTCCCTGTGGCTCCTTGTGTGTTTGCAGGCCCTAAATGTCAGCCTATGTTGATACCTGTACTAGCATTTTTAGGTATATTCAAATAAAGGTTCCCTTAGATGCACATCAACAGTATCTTTAAGTAGCTGAGGTCATGGAGGATGTTTTTCTTTGTTTCCTATTTTTGTTAGTTGTGTGCCTCTACATGGAACTTCATAAATGGACAAAGAAAGCTGGCTTACAGGCTTGACAAATGTGGAAAATGGTGTGCAGAATATGCTGAAGCATCCACTTACCAAGCTTATAAAATAATTTTCTGAATTTAGAACCTAAAATAGCACAAACCTCTAAACAATATTGGATCTGCAGGATCCCCAGAAATTTCCCAGAGAGGTGAGGAACCATTCAAAATTTTAGTTGTAGAGTGTATAGGACCTAAATTTTATTAGTTGTCTTTCAAATGAGGAAAGAAACTGGCATCCTCTCATTAGACATTTATGTAGACCTCTGCCTTATTTAGCCAGTTGTGCAAACCTGTGCAGTTTCACTGGGCTGCAGAAATAAATTATTGTATGTGCTCTTGAAAACTCAAGTTATTGCCAGCTGAGTCACAGGCTATAAATGTACTTGGTTAGCTTATTCTTCTTGGTGATTAAAAGTGGCTAGCTAGAAAATACTGAAACTTGCTGTAAGAACAGTATTGGAAATTTTTGATTTTCTGCCAATGTTTTGGTGTGCTCTGATTCATGTAAGTTTTGACTCACAGTTTTTGCTTGGCTTTTGAGTTTAGTTCTTTAAATTTTCTACCAAAATCCAGACTTTTGGCATAGATCTGTGCCAAGTTTTGCTGCTCAAAACTTAATTCATATTTGGAAAATGCACCTGCGCTCACATTTTCAACACTGCCATCTGAAGTTTGTGATTGGCAAAAGCTGAAGCCAGTATGACAAATGACAATATGACAAATTCTTTACCACTCAGTCCCTGAGTGTGGGGTGTCCCTGGCATGCAGAGGTGTGCAAACTGCCCGTCCTGTCCCCTCACCTTGCTTCAAGTGTTGATAACAAAGGAGAAAGGAGTAAGTATGGAGAGTTTGCTCTACAAGAATACGACAGGGGCATAACTACTTAACTCTGAATCAGTAAATATTCATGAAGAACATATTGGGCGTTTATAGGTTTTCCCCACAGGCAAGTAGTGATTCACACAGTGATGTGCCAACAGTACAGAAATGTCCTTAGAGCCCCTAGGAAAATACCACCTTTCCCAGACAGTTGCTTGGCACCAGTGTATTCTGGGCACAATGCTTCTGCCAGCTGCCTCATCTGCAAGGCCAGCTATGCTCAGATTTCCCCTTCCTGGCAGATGAATAATGAAGCGTCTGCCATACAAGTACTCCATCCTGTGTCTTGGTACTGCTCTTTCATGGCCAAACACCTTCACTGGCTTTTGGGAACTTGTTTTAAGTGTCCTACTGTAAAGAGAGTGTCAAACGAGTGTGTGATGTCTACTGTTTATGGTTAGCTTTAGAATGATCAAGGGGACTGTGAAACATGGAGTTTCAGATTGGTTGTTCTCCTCTTTTACTCTTTTGGTATCAAGAGACTTCCCCCCTCCCCCCCCAGTGCTGTTTGTGGTCAGAAAGATGTCAGAAAAAGACTTTCAACAGTTGAATAGCTAGCAATAAGCTCTCCAAGTCCTTTGTCTTTCCCCTACTTCAATCTCCTGGTTGCCTTTACCTCCATTTCACATCAGGGATCCCCTAACAAAATGGATAGCATCTGTCCCATGCCCAGGAATGCCTGTCTCTCATTTAATAGTACTTTAATTTGTGTTATGTTTCATTTACTTGTAATATCAGACAGTGCACGAGAAGTAAGGCAAATACGTCTGATAAAAGGCAGATGGCAAGAACCTACTCTCTGCTGAGGTACGTGTTTTGAATTATCTGCTGAGAGACACGAATGGTGTAACTCTGAGTCTAGGTGGGGAGGTTGAGGAGTGAGAGACGCTTAAAAACAACATTTGTATACTTTGTAGAATATGTATACTTTGAAGAAGCAAAATGTAAATGCCAACCCAAAGAACAAGGATCTTGTTCTGTTTGTTGTGCCAATCTGAACTTAACATTTTGTAGGGTTTTAAAAAACTGTGTTGTTCTGATATTAGCATATCATCTTTCACAATGGATAGATCTAACATGTAACAGCTCTGAAGTTTATTTGTGGGGTGTTTTTTTTTGTTTGGTTTGGTTTTTTGGTTTGTTTTTTTTTTTTCTTTTCAATGACATAATAAGCTATTATATGCCCTGTTGAAGTTATTGTTTGGCCATCTTGGTAGTGTCAGCTATTGCCTCTGCCCCTCTCTCTTTTCTTTCTTTTTTTTTTCTTTTCTAGCCCCCAGGGCCCTTGTTTATGATAAATTAAAAAAAAATTTAAAAAAAATACCCCAAAAACAAACAAAACCANGTTTCTTAGCTTTGACAATGCCTACCTGTCAATGTGTTTAAGTGGCTCCACTGTTTCAGCCACACACTTCCATAATTCACTTTGATAAAGCTTATTGTACAGCTAACAGGTCTGACTGGATTACTGCCCTTCTGCAGGTGATTTTCTACTTGCTGTGTAAGAAGGGGATGTTTCCTTAAGGATTTTTACTTGTTAGTTGTACTTGAAGTTCAAAAACCCCACTGCACTACTGCTTCATCTCTGATGTTACAATAGGATTGCAGTCCAAAGGTGAAGCTTCAGAGCACAGCCACAAAACATGCATGCTACTGGAAAGAAAATATATTTCAACTTAGTAATTTAGTGGCAAATTTTTTTATTGCCTTGTGCCTCTATTAGATTCTTATATATATCTGGCTATTCTGCAGTAGGTAAGATGCTAATGAACGTTAAGGGTGAGATAGAATGGCAGTGGCTGTAAGGATCCATGAAAGAGGTACTTATGTGATATAATTCCTCTTTTTGCATGCTGTTTTAAAAATTTTATAGCTAGAGTGTCAAAGTTCATTCCAAACTGAGACTTGTTTTTTATAAGCTTTCTTTTTCAAAGGCTTTTTTATTCTTTCCAAATTTAACTATACTGCATATTTAACAGGGTTAGCTATGCAATAAGCTACAGGTGCTATGGTTTCACTTTTCTGTTAATTCAAAAATTATGATATAATTTTAAATTTCAGCTCTATGAGTCTCTGAGTTGAAAAGCTCCCTTTAAATGTTTATAATTCAAGCTTGCATAAAACATGAAAACTACGTTCAGCCATGTAATCTGAATCTATTAATAAACTTTCATACACTTTGTGGCTGTTGCCTAATACTTTGAGGACATGATGCAACAAAAGACTCATATAGCCACAAAGTTAATATATCTATAGAATAAAACACATGAATGCTGCCAGATTGGTGCCAAAGCAGCAATTAAATGCAAGGAAAAAATTCTTTGTTGTCATTGCACTTCTTCAGTGGTATGAGATGATACACTGACTTTAGTACATTCATAAAACAAGCATGGCCATTTCAAATTCTTCTAGTTTATTGTGTTCATTTTAACGTGTGGATCTTTATAGCATGAAACAAGGCTTGCTTCCAGTTTTAGAGAAGGATGAAGTTTAGACAAAATTCGAAGATTTTCTGCAGGATATAGTAGTAGCTGAGAAAAGGACAATGTTCCATTTTGTGAACAGTTCCTTTATGTGTTGAATAAGGTTGTTGGTTTGCTCTGAGATTGGATTTTTAATTTATGCCAAAGATTTATAGAAGCACATTGTATAATGTCAAAGAAGGAAATCTGATAAAGTACAACCAAACCCAGTTAACCACACTCCAGTTTTTCTTTTCTGATTAAAGCATGAGAAGAATCTTCTATGCTACATCTGGTGCTACTGAAGGACTGAACAGGTTCCTCCAGCTTCTTGCCAGTTCTTTGGCAGAGAGAGCTGCTTACTGCACCTCCCTAATTTCTAAGATATTAGAGACCTTGTTTGTTACCAGTGATGCTTCCTAACATACTGTGAATATGCTGAATCCCTGCTCCAGTGTCCACCCAGCTGTCTGTGACTGGCCTAATTTGAAAACACACCTCTGCAGTGATAAAGAAATCTTTTCCTTTATGCTTAATGAAAGCAAAATGCAGGTCTCAGGCCAAACTTTTCTCTGAGCTTAATGTCATTCAGATATATTCCCCTTCTGTTATTCAGATATATTTCCCTTTATAGAAGAGGGGTGCAGTAAGCAGTGTAAGGACTGGGGTCTTGTTCCTTCAGAAGATCACTTGTAGCAACTGAAGTTAAGGGAGGGTGCCTGCAGTGATCTTCGACCTTGGTTTGTAAATGTCTGTGAGGGAAAACAGCATCTACTCTCTCTGTTTAAGGTCCTGTTTGAGAAGCTTTACCTGAAGGGATAGGAGTCATACATTGCTATGCTGGTAGAGTCTCCTAGCAGATCATCAGCAATCAGTGGCTGTGTCAAAATTTGTACAGAGGTCGAAGTGCGTATAGATTTGACCTCTACCCTGAGTCACAAGGAAGCCATTGATCCTGTGCTATTAGCATCATCTTTTTGATATATCCAAGCCTGAAGCATGTTTTTGAAAAGCTGCTTAATGCTGGCAAACAGCATGTGCTGGGTTCTCATTTTTCACTGCCAAGGAAAGGGAAGTAGAGCACAGAGAATTAATTGGTAAGACTGTCTCTGAATGTAAACTTTGAGTAGCTGGTAGGTAGTCTTTCCTATTAGAAAAAACCCTTTTTCTAAAGTCATGTATTTAGCTTTCTCAGAATGGAAGCAATGGTGACCAGCTTAACATAGCATTTTCTGCACCTTCTGCTGTCTGTGTTCATGGAGAGGCTGAACAAAGGCACATCCTAACTGTGTTGTGGGACTTCTGTCACTTGAAGTTCAATGTATACATAGTTTCTCTTCTCTGTGAGCTTTTCATGATAGCTTTTGATGGTTTGCTTCTGATGGTGCTTCAGTTGGATTTAGTAGTTCATTTGGAAAATTGCTCCATTCCCAGTATAAGGGCTGCCACTGGGAGTAAAGAGTCTTCCCTCTCGTCACTTTATTAACAGAAGTTTTAGTGTTGCCTTTGCATAGTTTCCCTGTGAGCTGGGTGGCACCTGCCCTCTTACCCTGTGTGTGTGTATGTGAGGCAGTCAATGAATAAGCCATGTAGACTCTGGGATTCTTACCAGTCACAATTTTAGAAAACTGATTTAACTTGGTCTCAATATACTTTTCTATAAAATGGGGTAAACACAATTTATTGTCCCAGAGGCATTTCGAGTCATAACTAACCATCATTTTTTCACATCTGAATGCATACTATGAGGAGGCTTACAGGTGGCATTGATTAGAATGGAGCATTCTGAGATATAGTGGCCTTCTGATTTCACAAATCAATGCAGCACTAGATTTTAGCTTCTTGTCACTGAACCAATGTCATGGAAAGTCAGGAACAATATAGTTCTGTTGTGTTTGCAGTATCTTTGCAACACATGTTTCTCATTTAGTACCAATCTGCAGGGACCTTGCATCCAACCATATAAAATACAAGGATGGTTGTGGCTTAACTCCAGCTCCACGCAGCCACTGACTCTCTCCACAACCAGGGACCAGGGAGAGAATTGCATTGGTGAAAACTAGGGAACTTGTGGGTTGAGATAAAGACAGTTTAATAGGGAAAGCAAAAGCGTTTGTTACGCTTTTGTGCACACAAGCGTAACAAAACAAGGAATTCATCCACTGCTTCCCATGGCAGGCATGTCCAGGACCGCAAGCGTCCATCACACATAACAGGGACTTGGAAAGACACAGACCGTCATTCCAAATATACCCCCTCTTCCCTCTTTCTTCCATCCACTTTATGTTCTGAGCATGTTGTCATATGGGATGGAACCTCCCTTTGGTCAGTTGGGGTCACCCGTCCCAGCTGTGTCTCCTCACAACTTCCCAGTCTCCTCTCCAGGGTGGCCATATGAAAAGCAGAAAAGGCCTTGGCTCTGTGCAAGCCCTGCTCAGCATTAAAAAGCATGTCTGAATTATCATCACTGTGTTCAGCAGAAATCCAAACCATAACCCCATACCAGCCACTGTGACGAAAGTCAAGTCTATCCCAGCCAAAACCAGTACATGGTTAATGGCTCTGGAAGCTGGAGTTAGTAGGTGGCAGGCTGGCAGAAGTGATGTATAACCTGATCCCTCTTCAGACTTTTGCTACTTTTGAAGGGCAATTTTACTTTAAATGAGACTGATTCCTACCTGTGAAATTTTTTTTTAGAATTTCTATGAAAAGCGAGAAAAGGAACAAATCATGATGATAATTTAGTTTTATTACATGAGCTCCTTTTCTTCCTTACTTCTATACATAGCTGGCTAATTGGCCACTGAACCTTCCAGGAGGCTCTCAAGATACAAGAGAAAAATGCCTATATGCATTCTGGTTACAAACATACCTGTATTCACCTCGTTTTATTCGCTAGAGAAATAATAGAGGAAGGGTTTACGGAAACTTTTTGGTTGAAAAGGATTTTGATAAATTTAGGAAATAAATTACAGTTGTGTTCAAGGTGATTTAAGTAAAATAGAGATGATGAAGATGATGACAAATGTAGCTTTCTTCATGCTAGCAGAACAAAATTCAATTCAACATCAAAGCAGGATAAATAGGGATAAATGCAATGGCAACCTTTTGTTCTGTGAATGCTGTCACAGAGGGCTTGAAAGCCTGAGCAAATAATGAGAGGCAGAAAGAGAAATAGCAAGTGCATGAGAGAGACAGCCCAGCAGAGAATAGGAACAGCGAGAAGAAATATCTGTCGTAATAATCATAGCAGAGACAAAGGGAAAGCCCAGGAGCTGAGACAGCTTGCTGTGAGCAGTAATCTGGATATAAAAGTGTAAGGTCTAGATGGAAGATGGGATTCAGAAATGTCACTTTCCTCAAACATCCTCATCACTTACTTCTCACTTAAGTGGTTTGATTACTTTGCAGCTCATGCCTTGATTCTTCCTACATCATCTTTTCTTTTCCTGTTTTGTTCTTACTCTTTGAAGTGATTTGAAATTTTAACACAGTGGAGGAGCAGCCAGCCCTCTTTTACCTTCTGAAGGCTCATGTCTTGTTAGTTGCTGTAGTTACTCTTCCCACCAATTCAAAGAATCACACTTTGTAGGTGTTATGATTTAATCCCAGCCAGCAGCCAAGCCCACGCAGGTGCTTGCTCACTCCCTAGCCAGCAGGATTGGGGAGAAAATTAGGAGGGTAAAAGTGAGAAAACTCATGGCTTGAGATAAAGACATTATTTTAGGTAAAACAAAAACATAGCAAGGAATTCATTCACCACTTCCCATGGGCAGGAAGGTGCTCAGCCATCCCCAGGAAAGCCAGGCTCCATCATGCGTAGCGGTGACTTGGGAAGACAAAACACTGTCAGACCAAACATTCCTCCTTCCTGCTGGGGAAGTATGCCAACAGTTAGGTGCCTGGAGACTACCTAATTACCTGAGAACATTAGGCATGAAAGATGTACATCCCAGTTATAAGAAATTCCAGGATGAACAAAGAAGGGACTCACTTGTAGTTTGTATTCAACAGCACATTCATTTCCCTAGGATTTTTGAGAGGTCAGAGAGTGTGCTGCCAAATTTGTTGTGCATTTGCATTTTTAATTTTTTTTTTAAATGTACATGGTTATTTTCTCTTTTACAACCATGCAGCCCCATAGAACCACCCTGAAAGGGTAATTAGGAAGTATTTATTTCATGAATAACACCCAAGCAGAATCAAGCAAAATCAAGATCACTTCAAATGTAAGGCTGCCTGGATACTGAAAAGTGTTATTACATCCAATATTTGGTAAGAAAAATGTGAACTTGCCATTAATCCTTGACTAATGATGCATGTATATATTTCCATATATAAGTATTTGTGTGAGGCTGCAGCAGAAGCCTAGTTAATGAGGGGATAAGGAGAAACAGTTTGTAACATTTACCTTGACATCTGAGAACTTGTATGAACATTTATTGTGTTTTACACTATTTTTTAAAAGATATAAGTGAACAACAAAATGGATAATTGCAGATTTTTAGTTTTCTTACAGACTCACTTTATAAAATCAAATAAATTAGAGCAACTGTTTAGAGCCATTAGCTACACTTACTGCTGGCAGACATTGCTTGTGTTTTACTCCAATGATGGCAATATATTCCACCATGCAAAAAAAAGAGTGTTAGTACATTTAAACTAAGGGTTATCTGAGGCTCTAATTATCTTAAAGTACCTCTTTTAATTTTCAAATTATTCACATTCCTCAAACCATGCAAAGCAACAACAGCCCATACACGATCTCATGCCCGTAATTCAGTATAATATTTAAGGTGATGTGACAGAGTTTAAATGTCTCAAGCTGTACAATTGACTTCAAAAATGCCTGTCTTCAGTTGATTTCTTTGTGACAGCCTGCCTGTTTTGCCTTGAGTAACTTGTTAACCAGGAAAATACAAATGTTAAAGCTTTTCCACCTTTTTGAAGTACCAATGGGAAAAAGATATAGTGAGGTACTTACATAATTTCCAGGTAAAAAATAGCATTTGTCTTTTCAGAAGTAGATGTCAAAGATAGTAGTAGAAGTAAAGAAATTAATTCTTCCATGATATTCATGTGTAACAAATGATACAATATTATTCCTAGGCAAAAAAGGATTTCCAATTCATGGTAAATTCCACTTCTGGAACTTCCCATGGACTAAAAATTCAGGTTATTTTGTCAGAGGCTGATGCTCGGGTTTCCAGAGTGTATAGCAAGCTCTATTCCCTATGTCCTGTAACTACAGCAAATCTGACAAAACCCCATCAACCGAGACATTTGTAGGAGAATGTTAGACATGGTCCAAAGGTTTACTGAGCTCTACGCCAAATTCCCAGGGACTTGGACTGGTTCCAGTGGGCTGGTTCCAGAGCTGCCCATCCTGCAAGACTAAATATCACTTTGAAGATTTGGGGATTAGGACCACCTCACCTCAGATGGTCACTTTTCAGGCTGTGCCTGTGCTGGGATTCAGTTTGAGTGATACTGAAGCGGAAATATTCTTTCAAGACCCCCACATTACTGAAATTGTGTTTCTTCAGAGCTGTGCGTCCTGCTGGGAAGATGTGCAGGTCACTTTCCAAAGTTACACACCACACAGACTTAGAATTTTAGTGGTATTGAATGTCTCCGCTGGGCTGATCACTGAGCAGAGCACGCCCAGCCCAGGCTCCACACGTCCCAGGTGAGGAGACCTCAGAAGGCAGCCTGGCCTCCTCCACAGTGTCCGTGTTTCTGGAGGGGATTATCTTGTATCAGATAAATGGCCCTTTTCAGCCTCTTCTGCTGCTTTTGCTCTTTGTATCCATGGAGGTGGACTGGAACTAGTCTGCACTACTCCTTGATTATTTTTTGGTAATAAATAGCTTTGTGATGTGTTGTGAGCAGACTGGAAAAGGTATAAGTTTTCCAAGCACAGTTCTGCAGTCTTTATTTGCACTAATTAGATTTTCTAAATCTGAAAAAGAGATAAAGGAATCTAAAAAAAGAGAAAAAGTCAGCTTGTGTGATTAAATGAAAACGTGATAAAATCACTAAAGAGGTGCATCAACTTTAACTCTAGTGCAGGTACGTAAATTTTACTTTGTTTGCACATAACATATAAACATACTAACACGTCTCTTAAAATACATGTTTAAGTCTATAGACTGCAAAAAAAGTATATTTTATATAGCAGCATATACCATTCAAAGCAAGTGTTTTAAAAGTAATAGGCATGTTTTGCATGCTGAGAGAATGTGCACAAACCCAATCTGCAAAGTGGATGAATCCATTATGTAAATCTAAAGTTGTCAAAGTGATCTATTATAACTATTTCTACTGTCAGCTGTTCCACATAGCACAAATTGAGCAACATACTCATCTTGATAGGGGAGAGTATTTAGATATTATGCTAACTACTTATTAATCTTACTGATTTCCACAGCACCTATCACAATGACAATTTTTGTTACTGGGATTAATGCTGAAAACAGAAGATGACAATCAAAAGCTAACAAAAGAAGTGTCATGTTCGTGACTTGAATATAAATTGAAGGCTGTGAAGGAACAACATGGCTTGGAGCATTGCTGCTGGAGGCCAGCCTTTCATCAGAGGCTCATGTTTAGAAACTGGAATTGTTGGGAAGGAACAAAATGTCACTAGTGATGGCTGTTTGTAACCTATGTGAGAGACGTGCTCCCCATTCAGACCCTGGTATGCTACACAGAAAACAACAACAACCAAAAAGGGATCTAAATGGCTCTAATTTGAACATTGCTGGTATTTTCTGCAAAGAGTTTTGGGACAACCTTTTTTCGCATCCAGAACGAGTCATTGAGTATTTCTTCTCTTTTTTTCTAACAGAAGATACTTCTCCAGGCTTGGAAGTGAAGCAGTATTGTAAAAGATTTTTCTGTCACTGCTTTTGCTATGTTTTTCTTGGCATGCTAGATATGAATTTGCACTGTTAGAAATTTAGCACTTCAATGGAAATGCTAGTCAAACATTTTAACAGTATTCTGCTTGTGAAAGTTACTTTAATTATTCTTGTTGTGTCTGCTTTAGTTTTAAAAGGCAAAGTCAAATGTGTTGCTGCATCCTGACAGTTGTGCTTCTTCTTAATTAGTAGGAAATCTCAAGCTTTGAGCCAGGTCCTACAAAACTTGTCCATTTCAGGTGTGTTGGGGTTTCATAAAAGAGAAAAGGTGCATTAGAGAGCATTGTGAAGTTAATGTATGTGAGCTTGAAAGGATTAACCAGTTATATCGCCATTAAATAATAGCAAATTAATGCTTTGTTTGCCTCTTTTTTTTTTTTATTACAATTTTAGTGATTGACTCATGCAAATATCTTCATTTGAAATCATTTCCAGATTCAATAGATTTGGATGTTGGCACCTTCCAAAAATACATAGAGCACTACAGTTCACCGTAGTTAGTTTGAGGTTGGCTGGAAAGCTGTACAATTGTGTAGGGGCTAAAGAATGAGGCTTCCACATTTGTTCACAAGAGGGAGAGACCAAAGTGCCAAGGATTGCCCAGGGGCCGAGCAGCCAAGTCTGGGCTCCACGTCAGCAGAGTGGTTCAATCAGTGAATGCCCTGGGCTCCTTCTCTTCTTGTTAGGCACTGGGGTTGGGATTTGGGGGCTATTTTTGTGTTTTCTTCTGTTTAATTTTACTACAAATTTTGCTTTGGACCTGCAGAACCTTCTGGTTCTTGCTAAAAAAATAGAGAGGTTTCCACCAAAAAAAAGTATTTTGCCAAGAACTGCCATTTTTTTTTCAGAGTAGTATTTTATTAGAGAAAATAGGCAGTAACTAAACATTCTATCAAATCTGTAAATAGTGAATGAAACATCACTGAGCAGCTCCATGTTTTTGGCGGTCTCACTTATATGGGAAGTATGTTACAAAGGACATCTTACCATTTTTAAGTCTTAAATGATCTAAATTTCCTTTGTAGCTTTTATTATTTTTTCTTTGGATTACTGTTCAAAGAGAGAGTGAAGCTCTCTCTTTAGCATTCCGCAAATGCTAACTCGAAATATCTTATATCTGTAGTTATTTTTCTTGAACCATGGGAGCAGAAATCCTAACCAGTAGAGTCTATGTTTGTAAAAGAGCACTGTGAGAAGCATGGAGCTGATAAAAGTCTTGGCTGGTTTTTAGGAAGGGGGATGATTTTATCTAAGCTCCAGGCAGCTCACCCTCTAGGACATCTCTGGCTTCCAGCAGCACTGACCTCCTCCCAGTCAGCACCCCTGGGTCTCCGCCTTCCCGGTAAAACCTCACAGCCATTCCTGGTGCTGGGATCTCAAGCTGCAGCCAGCTGGGTACTCTGTGGTTAGACAGCGAGACCTTGCCTCAAGTAGCATTACAGAAATCAGTTCTTGTTCATGCCTGGTAACTTGCCTTGTGGAGATGGAAGGGAATTTTCCATGAATTCTGATAGTTTGGGGCTACACTGCGCCTCCCATAAATTAACTCTGTTCAGGCATGGAACAAGCTGGACAAGCTGCATGGAGGTCTGGGTTTCAGTGATCTCCGTTAATGCCAGGTGTTTCAAAGCAGTGCTGTTGGCATTTTAGGGGGGTTCTGATGGCTCCACATTTAATATTTGTGAATTTGTCTCTGTAGACTGGTGTGCATCTTGGCACAAGGAAAATGTGAGACCAAGGATAAGATTTGCCAGCTGTGGGCCAGATGAGACCCAAATGCAGCCATGTGAGCAGCCACAGCATGCTACCAAACAAGTGTGTTGGCATACTTGGTGAGTGGCATTCCTTGTTGTCCTTGGGCAGATTTGTCCAGGAATGAGCACTGTGTTGTAGTAGCATTTTCTGCAGAACATGTGGAAATTGCTCTGTAGTTGAGTTGGTGGTTTGTTTGCTGGTGTGTTTTTGCCTTTCTTTTTTTTTTTTTTAAGGGGTGGTCTGTTTGTGTTTGCCTTTTTTAAAAAAAAATTAAATTTAATATAAAGAGATCACGAAGAGTTTATTTTCAATAAGTTCAGTTAGGCACAAATATATGCCCTGCACTTTAGGTGTTGAAAGGTTCTTCTTCAAAGCTTCAGACAGGAGCCCCTGCATGAATGCTAATGCACACATTTTAATGTGTGAGGAATTCCCTGCCTTTTAGTGAATTCATCTGAACTTTCTTGGGTATCCTTGCGAACCCTTTTTTATTGCCTTACTGAGAAGTAAAGCTGGTTAATTACAGTTTCTTCCCGAAAAACATTATCCATCATGGTATTACTGCTGAAAAGGAAAGAAGTGTCCTGCTTACTTAAAAATATTCCTTTGGCATTGTTTGAATCGTTGTTATTCATAAGACTGCATTTGCAGGGTGTCATGTTGTTCTCTTTCTACTTTCTGTGATAGTTTTGAGATTGTTCAGCATTTTGTGGGAAAAAAAATTATTTAGAGCCGAAAATACATAATTTCGTGCAATTACATTGTAAATATTTTTCTGACCAATTGTAATCAATGGACAATTATGTCCTTCAAAACCAGAAAGTTATCTGGGAATCACTAAGGCAGAGCAATCGCCTGCTTTGTCTCATATATTTTTCCAGAGGCAGTCTGGGGATCTCCAGCCCTCGACCAGCTGATGTTTAGGGACAGACCTACATTTGGAGCCAGGGCTTTGCTGTTATTCTGTTCAAACAAGGACTGTGATTTTAGTGAACTCGTTGGTCTGTTTTGTTCTGCAGCAGTTTTTGTCTGTACCTTGTGTTTGCATTACAGATTCAGATCTGTCATTTTTTACAGTATTTTTTATTATGTGATTATGGTTCTGTTGTATTGTCAGCCACTAACAGATGGCTTATTTCTTTAATATAACAGTTATTTGATGTATGTATCCATCTAAACAAAGTACCTGATGGATATCTGGTACTGGAAAAACAAATCGTTACCAGTCTTCCTGAAGGTAATAGAAATGTTTTAAAGTAAAATTTATCACGTGAGTATTGAATTGTTATACAGTGCAGTGACAGGTTAAAAAAAAAGGCAAGCTAAAATAGTGAAACATTCAGGTGTCTTTCCTACAGATCTGTGCAAAGGCTCTTCTAAACACTAGTAAATATTCCTTGCATATTTCTGAAAAAGTAAAAGCATGAACATTATAATCAGTTGAAATATTACTAATTCTCATCTACAGCATGTCAATGCAAAAGTAGTGTGGAACCCCAAGAAGTATGAACTGTGATATGGTATTTTCATTGAAGAGAGTCAGGTTTCACTAGTATTTCAGAACTGCAGACAGCTGTAGTCACAGTATTTTGGGATAAGACATTTCCTTTATGAAACTCTCCTGAGATTTGCAACATAATTGAAATTGTCTTTAAAAGTCTGGTTTTGATAAAGAGGTTTCTTCTAAGCTTCATCCAGCTGACAGCTTCTGATATTAAAAATTCTTTCATCCTACCTGATAATTGAAGAATGTTGTCCTAATACAGGAAGAAACTACATGCATACAGTTCATGTAGATTCAGTTAATTTTTTTTTGTGTGGACTAACTGGAGGAAGCATCTGGTCCTCCTGGCAGTCTGTGTGTTAGAGACCCCTCAGTCTACAGGAATATAACTTAAAACATGAGGCATAAGTTTAATTCATGGGACACACTGCAATATCATCAAATCCGTGTCAGACCACTGTTTCCATGTGGGCAATTGACTACTTGTTCCTAGTCTCTCCAGAAGATATTTTGCTCACTACAGTTGGCAAGAAAGGGAACACTTTTCCTACCATTTTCATGGCCTTATAGCCTCAAGCCAGTTTTCTTATCACTAATTTTGATTGAAGCAGAAACTGCTGTCCATGTCTAGTTTAATTGTCCTCTCAGGATTTCGACTAAAAACTAGATGTTTTATGTAATTATTTCTGCCTAGCATCTTAGTTTCTGCCTAGCATCCCTAGTTCATGGAAAGGGGATTATTGTGTCCTGAGAATTGAACGGCAAAGGGCAATCTGTGATAATATTTTCAAGTTAGAGTTTCTGTTCATTTCTAACATTTCAACATGCTTTTTTGGTTTTTTTTTTCCTAAGAAATTAAATGAAAGTAAATTAATTAAGTGCTCCATAAGATCTCTGAAAAAAAAAGAAACATTTTCCTGTTTTCTTCTGAGTCTGCATTACATAAAGCTCTTTCTACTGTGCAATAACTATTTGGCCTTCCTCATTTCTTACATTTCCTTCTGCCTCCCCTCATCTATCATTAATAGCCACAGAATTAAAAAAAAAAAAACCAAAAAAAAACTACCAAAACCCTTTAAACTGACTTAGATCACAATTTTTGATGTATTGTTGGGAGTTGCTCATCTGTTTTTGCATTCTGTTCTGTGGAAATCTTCATGTGGAAAGATTGTCTGATAATAGAGTGTTGTGTGTAATATCATTTGGTTCTTTAATTCCAGATAATAGTCATTTCTCTGTTCTCCCATCTCTGTAGAGCCTTTCTGCTCAACAGAAACTTCTAAAACCAGAATAATTTTGTCCAAAAGGTTTAATCTTGTCTTCATATCAATATTGTGAAGAATTGAAGTATTGATCCTTCTACCTTATCTAATGGTTCATTTGCTAAGCGAAATGACCCACTTACTACATGGATCTGGAAATAATTTAACTGTTCTTACTAATAAGATGAATGTAATTAATAGACATAATTGTGTAGCATGAAGTGGTGAACTATTGAACTGTATAAAACTTTAAAGAAACTGTAGGTCATAGCATCACAGAATCACAGAATATCTTGAGTTCAGAGGGACCCATTACAGTCAAGTCCAACTCCCTGTTCCTCACAGAACTACCTAAAACTAAGCCATATGACTAAAAGCATCATCCAGACACTCCCTGAACTACTTCTCTTCAGGCTGAACAAGCCAAATGACTTCAGCTGTTCTTAATAAGTTTTTCACTTTAAAAATTTTACTCTTCATGATGCTATTGCTTCCACTAGCAATATCTACTTTTTAGTTTTGCCTTTTTTTTTTTAATGTGAGAAATGCAAAACTTGAAGCCATTTGAAAAAGGAAGTGTTGGTGTTCTCTTTTCTTTTCTTTTTCTTTTTTTTTTCTTTTTTTTCTTTTTTTTTTTTTGTGGCTTACTTAGTTTATTCCACAAGGAATCAGAATCCAAAGTTCTCAGCTTTCAGGTGAGTGCCTTGCCTTTCCACAGGGTTCTAGATCTGTGTATCCTTACTGATCCATGTCCCATCCTTTAGACTCATAAGGTTGTTCTCACCACCTGCTTATTTCTTTCCCTTTCAGTGACTTTTAAAATATTTTACACAAATTGGAAAAGTAGCAGCAGGAAACAAGAGAAAACCACCTCAGAATAATGGTTGTGGGCACACTCCTGGGAGATGCAAGACAGGTTCAAATACTTTCAATTAATTGTGTGGCTCCCAAAGCCCAGGTAAGTAACTGACTAAAAAGCTAAAAGAAAAAAGCTTAAAATGTTTCCAATAATAGAGGAATGTGAAAGGAATTTGTGGTTTCAATAGTGAAAATTTTACCTGAATTTATGAACAGATGACGTAATTCTCTGTGTCTGATATAGTTGTCCCTTTTGGTGATTTTACTGTTTTTTTTCAAACTAGTTTTTTGATTTAACTCCATAAACTTTTAAAAAACTACCCAAACAACATCAAAATATCTTGAATAGTCTTTATCGCTGGTCATCCTGCATGTTCCCTGCAGCTAGGTCCTGTACACTGCAGAGCTGTGGGTACCCAATGGAGCAATTCAGCTCCATTGCCTGTAACATGCCTTCTTTCAAACTGTTTACTTTAATCACAATTTGACAAGACAGTTCCTTATAGAATCCAGAGCTCGGAGAGAGGGGCGATCAGTGTATCGGTGTCCTTCTGTGGATCATTTGTTTGAAGTAAGCACTCAGACAGCGGAAGGGGCTTTGAATGTCAAAATACAGGGTTTAGCAGGATTGCACATTGTAGACACCCCATATCATAACTGTGAACTCTTTTTAGTGCTGGAAAAGCTTAGAGTAAACTGAAATTTAAATAAGAGGTTTGTAAACAAAACTGCCCCCTAGACTTTTTTTTTGTCCTGATGGAGCAGTCTTTCTTTCAGACTGATTCCCAATGCAATAGTGTTCAGCTTTTAGGTTGCAAAAATGCTGCACAACCCCCTCTGTGTACCAAGAGTGATCTTCCTCTGACGGCCCAGGCCCCTGGCTGTCTGTTATATCAGCAGACTCCTCTGTGTCTGCCTCAGAGCACTTCAGGCTCTCTTATTCTTGGCTTGCCCTCACCTATCCCATTGGAAAAAGGGTCCCCACAACCCAAGCAGCCACCACGTGCTCTCTGTTGCAGGAACCTCCCTATCTTGCAGAAAGCTGCACTGGGCTGCTGCAGGAAACTTTCCTCTTAGCCTTGGTCTTCCTCCCAGTCCCGCAGCCTTCCCTGTGAGGGAGGACAATTTTTTTAACAACAGCTCACAGGAAATGAAAGTGAGCTGTAATCAGCTGCAATGAATACTGCCCATCACAGACTTTTAAGTCTAACAAGCAGAACAGTGTTCATTTTACTCTTTTTATCATCCACAGACTCGTGGTAAATTTGCTCTTTTCTGAGGTGCAGTCTCAGGAGGGACATCAGATACCTCTGGAGGTTCACTGAATTGACACAAGGATAATCCAGATTTCAGACTGGACTAAAGAAAAGTAAATTTAGAATCATGTAATCACAGAATCCTTAAGGTTAGAAAAGACCCTTGAGTCCAGCCATTAACCTCATGCTGCCAAGTCCACCACTAAACTGTGTACATAAGTACCACATCTACACCTTTTTTAAATACCTCCAGTGATGGTGACTCAACCACTTTCCTGGGCAGCCTGTTCCAGTTCTCGACAACCCCTTTGATGACAAAATGTTCTCTGGTATACACTATAAACCTCCTCTGACACAACTTGAGGCAGTTTCTTCTTGTTCTATCACTTGGTCTCTTTTCCCAGGGAACCACACACACCTGGGTACAGAATCCTTTTGGGTAGGTTATTACAGGTATATATTTCCCAGATTCCTAAGCATACTGCACTCAATTAACAGATAAGAAAATGCCTGAAGACTGATCTGAACTAGTCAAGCACAACTGACAGCTGTAATAAAAAAACCTTGTCTCGTAAATCAGCTCTGTGCTCATTACTAGAGCTTAAAAACCCCAGAAGAAAAGCCCAAGTGCACCAAAGCCATTGTACAACCACACAGTAGGAGACAGTTCCTACCTCAGAAAGCCTGCAGTCAAAAGAGATGAAACAGTGTTACAGTATCACTCTCCGATAGAAAGTCTGGATTGAACTGACAGACTCCCTAGCTCAAGGTCAGACAAGGACTAATGCAAAACTGGAAACCCAACCAAGATCTTCTGATCCTAGCCTAGTGCCTGAGCCAGAAGACGAGCCTTCTTACCATGCATGACACGACCATTTGTTTTCATATGCAGTGCTCTCTTTCATGCCAGTGCTTCTCCAGCACCTTTCTGTGTGGCATTCCACCTCTGCCACAGAGCTCTCCTCCTCTTGGTGCTGTTCTGGCAACACAACAAACATGAAAGTAACCCAAGTGCATCTACACTCCTTGGAACCAGTTTTCAAAAAGGAAAGCTTTTGTTAGCTATAACCTGCACCAAGTAGTCCTGCACATTTTTCCTTCTTTTTTTTTTCTTTTTTAATCCTTCCTTCTCCTATTCCATTGTTTTTCTTTGTTTTCTACAGTCTTACAGTGTAAAATCTGTGCAAAGATGAAATGTTTAGGGCAAATTAAAAAAAAAAAGTCAGGCATTCACAAAAATAATATGTAATTGTTAAGTAGACTATGTGATGATCATCTGAAATCTTCCTTCTGCAAAACATTAAAATGGAGCAAGACAAAGCAAGGGTATTGTTTAGATATGAAATGTATTTCCTTCTCATTATGACAAAATTTTAGAAGTTCCACATGTTCAGGCAGTGAGTACAGAGTTTACCTATATTATTAAAATGCTAAAAACACACTGTTGGTGCCAGGGTCTCTTTCCAAAATAAAGCTGATGTTAACAGAAAGTAAAAAGTGAGGTCCATTTAATCCTGTCTTCTGTATTTCTTTCTCTTGAATGCAAGGCTTTACTCTCCCTTTCCCTGGAGATAATGAATTCTTGAAAATGTGAGATACACAGTATAAATTCAAGAATTATATAGCTCAAAGCTTCTTGAAATCAATATTGAAATTCACAGTATTCTTTCATTTTAAAAACATGTACAATTGTGAATTGTATTTGTTAATCAAACATTAAGTCACTTTTTCTTCTGAGGACAGAACAGATGTTTGTTCAAAACAATCCTAGTGACAACTTGCAGAAAAAAAGAGGATCATTGCTTAAAGAATTTTAGGGGAGGGTGAAGTAATGAATTTAAGTGACTTAACTACATGCCTAACAAATATTTATCTTCCTGTCATATAAATACTGGAACAGGTTTTTGCCTCGGAAGGAAAACATCAAAAATACATATCAAGAATCTTGACAGGGACAGGCTTTATTAAATAAAATGAAAAAGAATATTCTTCAGTAGTTTCTAGGCTTCTTATTTGTTGTGGGGATGTAAAACTATTCTTTTGCCTTTCCTACAGTTAATTTAGGAAGAAAGAGGAGATGTTTTCAAAGGTACTTAAAAATGATTGTTCCAGCAGATGTGTGTGGTGCCTGGGGAAAGCTGTTAATCCAGTAATAACTTTAGAAAAAGCTACAGAAAGCAGAGGAAATGTCGGTCACCTCGCTGTCCTCCTCGTCTGTGGCCTGCTAGTGACACTGTTACACCAGGGACGAGGCCTTTCGTGGGAACCTGGATGGCAGCAGGCAGAGGAGGGGGTGCAGTCACTGATCCCTGACAGGTGAGGGAAGCACTGACACATGTGGGATACATGTTGATAACATGTCCAGAACTTTGTTGCTCAAAAAATGTCAGGTTTGAAAACTGGCCCTAGAAAAGTGATCAAGAGGGTGTAGAGAAATGTGCTCCACAGCTGAGATTGTGGGGAAATCCCTGCTGCAGATTAACCACAGTAACATGAGACCAGGATCTGGATAGATCACCCTTCACAGCAACAAACACCTGCACGTGCAGACTTTGTGGATGTGAGAGTAAAATAAAATTTTATTTTTCTGGTTGCAAACAGAAAAAACACACAACATATGTTGATGGATTGGATCTTTGTGTTAATCCTCTAGCAGGAAGCCCAGAATTTAGTAAAGGACAGCATTGCTCTTACTGGGACTTTTTCTGGAATTCTGTAGATCTGCCTGTTGCCCAATGTCCTTCTCACCTCTACAGAGCCACTGGAAGCCTTTTACCTTTTGGTATTTATTAGATTTCAGGTGTCCAATCCATAGCATATTTGAGCAATCTCTTTTACTGAAGAGCACTTTCAAGATAATCATGATGGTCAATAGTTACCAACCTACAAGCGATGCAGCTGCTTTTATACACAATACATTCTGAATAATAAGCACATTTCAGAAACATGAAATCCAGCCATGAAGCATTCTTAGATAAAAATAAGGATAAAACCTGTTGCATAAATCAATTCTGTAAATGAATCACCTCCCTATTATTGTACTGTCCCAAGGGGCTGTGAGAGGACTACTGAGTTTATTTTTGCCAAATCCCATGTGCTGCCCAAAGTAAGCACTGACAGGCCTTTCTACCAGACAATGTAAAATTCAGCTGCATTTCCCAGGAAAATAAGCAGTAGTCATGGATCTCTGCCAAGAGTGTGAAAGACAGTGCAGGTGGGATTTTGGTGACGCATTGAGAAAATTAGCCAATCAGCCATTCTAACACCTCAGGCTGTTATCTGTTATCCTGACTAAAAGAATGCAGAGGAAGTACTTTCTACTTTGTCTTTCTCCACTTATAATATGAAAGCTTGGTGCATTCTTAATTCATAATTTCCAAAGAGAAGAAAGGCTAAAATCTGGTATTTTTAAGTTGGTAAGATCACCAAGATCTTGTTTCATCTGGTTTTTCTACCTCCTTACTTAGGTCCTGTCTGTAGATACCTTGTACCAAATAAAATGTGATATGGTCTCAAAGCATATGGTCAACAATACCAAAACCAGAGTGAGACTAAGGACTGGTTAATGCTGTTTTCATGCATGTGATAGAGCTTAGTGAGCCATATTACTGATTAGCAGAAGCATGATGTTTGCTCTGTTAGGTACAAAATAGAGGTATTCTGCACAAGGAGAGGAACGTCACCAGCCTCTCAGCAGTAAATTCAAATGCAGAGTTTGAAATTGGTACACTGTTTTCCTCTTCCAAAAACTGAGTGCTGTGGTGCCTTGGTGTGAAATGTCTTGGTGTGAATGTGAGTGGGAACTCTGCAGAAAGCCAGCAGTTATAGATGGACCTTGTGCCAGCCAGAAGGCCAAGGGCAAAGGTAGCTAATGTCAGCCCACACAGCATGCAGCTCTTTGAGGGTTTAACATTTCTCAAGACATCACTGCCTCCCTTAGGGTTCTAGGAAGCAGCTCTGTCTGCTTAGGTCTACATGCAAACTGCTGCACTGCCAGCATGTACTGCCTGCATGGAGATGACTGGTGGTCAGCTCTGCTTTTTAAAATGCAGATAGGGAAGGAAGAGTGCTGGTCACAGAACCAGATTTTGTGTAAAAGTAAGGTTGCTTGCCAGATGGATGTTGTTGCCAAAGGTCCAGATGTGAATCATGGGTACATCAGCCTGTTCCATCAGATGTTTGCTGGTTAATTTAATCTGAACTAATTTTAAGTTAGCTGGTAACTTGCCAACATAAACATAAAAATACTGAAACCATCCTGAATTTTTTTTTTTTTTTTTTTTTGTGCCTTGGTAGGGCTTCATAACAAGACACAGCAATAGACAGCAATTATTTTTGACAGAAGAGATGCTTTCCTCTGCTGCTAAAGAGTTGACCTTTGTATTTCTGTGCTGTTCAGTATATATCAGCCTACAATTTCCACACCTCTCTGTTGCCATTTTTGTTATTAATAGGGTTTCTGTTGCTCTAGCCTTTCTCTACTCCCAAGCAGCAGCTGATTTAGAATCACCTTCTTTTTAAACTTTGGTAGGAAGAGGTTGGTTAGATACTGCTAACTGATTTGGTCTTCACGAGTGCCTGCTGGAGAGCTGTTCTGAGGAAATCAGTAACAGCCCTAGGCCAAGTGCTAAATCTCTGCTCTGAATCTAAGCCTACTCAAGTCAAAATGTTGCCCTCTTTTTCGCCTGCTATTGTTTACTGACCATTTTTTTAATATATTCCCTCCCTCTATGTCTTTCTATCTGGTGCTTTGTTTGCATGCGTCTATTGTGGGTTGTTGCTGTATATTCGATCTGTTAGTAGCAACTGAGGTTTTGGAATTTAAATCAGTGGCTGAGGGGTGCCATTTTCAACATTAGAATTCAAGATCTCACTGTTTTATGTCTTACTTTAGCAAACAGCTTCTAGTTTAGATTGTCCACTTTTGACAAGATGGGATAGCAGCTGGAGGAGTTATTTATCGTGATGTTGAAAAGGAAAAAAAAAAAGGCTTTTTCACCCAGTTTCTAGATCCTAAGAGGATATCAGTAATGTTCATCTTTATTTTAAAAAGAGTCTAAGAGATTATCAAATTGCACACCTTGTCTAAAGTGATGCTTCATGATTACAGATTACAACAGCCTTCCTGCCCAATGTTTTCCTTCTCATTTGCTGAAGAATTTCTTTGCCTCCCAAAACTAGCCTGAAATCATGCAAGAAGAAGTAGGTGCCCGTGCAAACAATTTCTGTGAAAGCCATGGGCATTTCATGGAAGTCTTCAGGGCTGGGACTAGATATCCGTAATAATCAAAATCCAGACAGATAATTCATTGCTGTGTATGAAACCAACAGAGGTTATCTTTGAGATATAAGGGTTTACAGTGTAAGTTGTCTGAGACAGGCTTATTTCTTCCTCTATCTTCTGTGACATGTCTGCTTGTTTCAACACTGCATACATAAAAACACATTTGTATAATTTGCAACACGACTTTTTCAAGCACTTGCTAGCAAATAGTCTGTAATGTGCCTCATGCTGGTTTGTCTTTTAAAAATAAAATAAATGTTTTGAACAGATTTGATCCCATTCACTTAAATGTTTTGAGCAAAATGTTACTGGGATATTTAGGACACAGATTTACTGTCTGTGCATGCTATCTGTAATGACCCAGTAGACCAGAACATCTTCAGAAGAGCTGTCACAATCTATCAAGTCAATGATCTGTGAAATATAAATTCTCTATGGAAGTTGTTACGGGCCATTAAGTAAATAATAATACCTATTTTATAAACTCTATATTAACTTTATATTTATTATAGAAGATCAAATTTCTATGATAAAATAAAAGTCAGCTTGAGTCTCCAGCTAAAACTTAAACTTCTCCAATATTGAAAAAACTGTCATTACATTTCATTTTGTCACACACATTCTTTTTATGAGCATCTAGTGTAAAATTGGTATAAAATGCCAAAGTACCCAAACACTATAATTTTCATAGCATTTTCAGTCTAGTTTTGGGAGCAGGGTCCTTGTCTAAGCTGGCTTAGATAACTTAAAATAGTCTTCAGCAGAGCTGAACAAGAAACTTCCTGAAATATGCACAAAATTACAAAATACAGCAATTAACAAAACTAATTGCTCTGAATACTCTGAGTTCCCTGTAAGGCATTAATTTTGAGAGCTCTATTCCAGGAGCTATATTGGAGCATTTTGAAATATTTAATGTGTTTTTCCCCCTGAGGTACAGGGCAAGACTCTGATCCCCATGTTTTATGAAGGAGAATCTGAATCACAGAAGTTAGAATCTATCTCTCTTAATAATAATCATGTAGAAGTTAGGCACTGAGCCAAACAGACTCTATTGGCTCTGAAGGAGACCAACATCCCCATTTGCAAGATTCAGCCTAATAGAGGTGTCTGAAGCATATGTTTATGTTTCTGTTCAGAGCTGTGGTTGGGTTGACAAAGCCTCTTGTCCCCAGTCTGTTCCTCCAGGCTGCCTTGCAGGTGGATTTCTTCCGACTTGTGGCTGAGTTTCCTCGGCAAATCCGGTTGCTTTGCTCCACAAGGGCTCCAGTGTATGACCCAACACACAATACCAAGGTTGAAATCCAGAGACCCTAAGGTCACAAGTAAGGTCTTTAAACAAACATTGCATTGTATGGAGGACCCAAGGTGTTTGGGGCAGTTCTATCTCTATCTGCTGGTAGGTAGAGGTTTGTGTGATAAATGTCACTCAGTACTTGTTGCGGTGTCTATGTCCACATTACACCCTCTGTGTTACTACAAAGTGGTCTCTCCCCACACCACGGTGCTAGAAAGTTCTCCCTTTTCTGAGACCCCCCTGGCACCTGGTCCTCTTCCCCCTCTCCTCCCCCCTCCCACTGGCCACTCTTATGTCACTCAACCTCGCCTCTACCCCCTGGCCCTCAGACTATTGGTTTCTCTTGCTCTGCCCACCCCTGGACCCTCCGGGATAAAACCATGCGTGGGCTTTTGTTCTTTGTTCTTTGCTTCTGTCCCCTTTGAGTGTGTTGGTTCCATTAAACACCTCGGAATTGCATGCACAGAACCCTTCTCGCCTCTTTGTCTCCGGTTCATGCACAGACTGTGTGTGTGAGTGCCTGCTCGTGCCCACCTGTGGGGGTGAGACGGTGTGCAAGCGTGGGTGCTGGCAGAGCACTGCCTAAGCGTTCCCATGAGGGACCCTGTGGAAAAAATGCGCCATCGATCCACCGACACCTCCACTGCTAAACCTGGTGCCCGAACAGGGACCTAGGCTGAAGTCCCTGGAAGAGTGTCCCCTGGTGAGGGAAAGCTCTGAGGTGTTACCATTCGGAACGGCCAGGACCCTGACAGCAGTTCTAAATTCTATTAGACCTGCCCGGATGGATGGCCAATACCTCTCTCAGTGTGAGGGAGGTGGCTGACAAACAGAGAGCCATCCACCGAGAATTTTTCTTTTCCCCGGTATCTGGGAGCCAGAGGGCTTGGCGGGGCTCAGTGACAGCCAGTGGTGTGGCGTGAGCGGGGATGCCAGAGTGAGGGCTCAGTGGACAGCTTCAGAGTCAGAGAAAGCTGGCAAAACTCGTGGGTGAGTGAAGCTGCGGAGAGGTCTCTCAGGTTCTTTTTCACCTGTTCTTTTACTAGCTTTTTCTCTCGGTGGCTGGGTGAGGTTTTTGAGGAAAGATGGGTACGAAATTCTCAATTCTCCAAAGAGAGGCTTTTACCCAAGTAAAAAATACCTAAGAGCAAGCAAAATTTGGTTTTTTAGAATGCTTTATGCAGTAGATTTTCCATTATTTCCCTAATGTTACAGTTGACTCTGTTAAGAATCCGGCGTTCTGGGACTGGGTTATTGAGAGACTGGCATTTCTGAGACAAGGCAGGGATGAGCTGGTTAAGAAATTTTTTCCGTTGGCAGTTTTAATTTATAAAGCAGTCTCAGAATCAGAGGCTGAGGCTATGATGCCTGAAAATGCAGATTCCCAGGTGGAAGACACTCCTTCCCGGCCCGCAGTGCTTCCCGAGTTTACGGCAGCCCCAGTCACATACAATAGGCAGACAGAATCCCCGGTGGGAACCATTCCCATTCACCAACTTAAAGGAACTGTGTGAGGGTCCGAATTATTTCGGGTAAGAATCTTCTTATTTTA
>VYXC01006594.1:0-27344 GCA_013397175.1 Platysteira castanea
TCATTTCATTTCATTTCAGTTGGTCATCCTTTAATCAGAAAATCATTGTGCTTCCCTTTATCAAAGACATTCAGGAAACTCTGAATTTAACTCCTAGTGCTTCCAGTACTACCTGGAGTGCAAAGACATGCCTCATGGTTTATGTGGTCTGACCTTTTGGATTTGTACTGGACAAGATCAGCTGCAACCACTGAGATGAGAAACTGTTCCGAATCTCCATGGACTACTAGGCAGTAAAAAACCTATTGCTTGTTCTTTAAAATTTTCTGATTGTGGTAATTCCTGTGAATATTATTATGATTTGCCTGTGACATGAACTAATTTTGTTAATTTTCCTAACTAATAATTCAAAAGCTAGTAAAATTATTTTATTTGTGGCTTTATGAATAACTTCAGCTTGGAGATATCTGTATTCTTTGTAAAAGATGTTATAATATTTCACATTTTTTAATAGAGTAAGAAAACATTAAAATATTTTCTTATGGAGGAAAGAAGGCTAAAGATATAAGCAATGTCAAAGAAAAATATAACTTGCAGGAAAATATAGTCTGATAAACACAAACCTTTGCAATTAAGAAGTTTGTCTGAGCAAAGAATATGCTAGTCCAAGTTCCTTGGTTAGCGTGAGTATTTATTTTCCTTTCTTGGATATTGAAGGATAACCACATATACATTTTTAACTTATGCATACATGTGGTAAAGTAAAGTAGATTTTACCATAAAAGCCTTGAAATAAAAATGATTTTTCTGTACAATTTTTATTTATCTTCTAATCAAGTTTACTTTCAATCTATACTGGCTTCTGAAATAAATTGGAAATATGCATTTGAGCAAACATGTTCTTTTTTTGGAACTAGAAGTGTTTCTGCAGATAGACCAGCAGATTGAACCCACTAGGCTGTGTAAAGGTGATATTTCATGTGCTTATAATATACCTAATTTGGAAAATAATATCCAATTTATTTCCTTTCGCTGCAGAAAAATACTGGTAGGAAATCTGTCTTACAACATATCTGCAGAAGGAGCATTGTATCCACATAAAGACGTAAAAGTGAGTCAATAGTGAATATCACTTGAGAATTACACAGTAGTCAGTCAAACCCAAAACTACCAAGTCTGAAGGAATTGTGGGTGGGAGTACCAGTACACAGCAAGGCAGCATGCCCAGGAGTACACTACTGTTATGTTCAGGCTCATTTCAAAGTATATGGCAGAGAGCTGATGTCTGAGATCAGTAATTCAAGGAAAGTTGGTGGACGCAATATGCCATGGACATTGTACTACTATTCTCTAACACCAATCTTTGTAAATAAAAAGATATTTGCAATGACAGACCAAATAAGAAACAGTTTTCCTGTCTAGTGAAAACTCAAATGGACAATAAGAGTCCAGGTAACCGAATGCAAATTAGTTAATTTAAATTTCATATCAGCTACAAAAATAAAGGTCACCTGACAGTTTTAATTGCTTGAGCAACCATTACTCTTGGGACTAGTTTTAAAAAGTGTAGGTAGAAAATCTGGTGAAAAGAGTAACAAAAGTTCAGAGACTGGATATCTGATCATGAAATATAAAAAAAAAATTAATTGGAAAATCCAGCAAAAAGGAATCATAAATTAATGATTAATCTGATTATTTCAAGACATACAAACAATGTCTTGCTCTGGTGTTTGCTGTGCAGTTNCATACATAAATATTTATTTTTCTTTCTTCTAGTATGAGAGATTTATGACTAGAGTCATAGAAACTGATAACTGTTCAGGTCAGAATGGCTTACCATATGATACTGGACTGTATCTCCTATGTTACTGGGAAACTACTACTTTTCTATCAACTATTATAATTGTTTTGATTTTTTCAAACATTTTCTTATTTCTTTAAAGACTAGAAAGACAGGATGCCATCATATTTCAATAATATGATATGTAGAACATCATGTGATAAATTTATCCTTGTCAGTTGTAATCCATAGCTTGTCATGTTGAATTATTCCTGAGATGATTTTGGCTTAAGCATGGCTCCATAATTTTATGACAGAATCTACTTAGGACTGTCAAAGTAAACACTTTGATAATGAGGTTTTCCACTAGAAAAATGAGTTTATATTACATTATTGATCATCATGATTGCAACCTTGGTAGCGTAGTGTTGACTGTATAGTCAGTTGTAGAGTATGCCCGTGAGAACACAGATATATCTGCAGTGTATTATTGACTCCTACTGATAGTAAATCCCTTGTTAATACTAAAGACAAAACCCCTTAAAATACGTCACCTAAGAAAATTATTATTGTTTTATTTTTCTTGTTTCATTTTTTAAATTTAATTTAATTTAATTTAATTTAATTTAATTTAATTTAATTTCATTTCATTTCATTTCATTTCATTTCATTTCANGGAAAATATAGTCTGATAAACACAAACCTTTGCAATTAAGAAGTTTGTCTGAGCAAAGAATATGCTAGTCCAAGTTCCTTGGTTAGCGTGAGTATTTATTTTCCTTTCTTGGATATTGAAGGATAACCACATATACATTTTTAACTTATGCATACATGTGGTAAAGTAAAGTAGATTTTACCATAAAAGCCTTGAAATAAAAATGATTTTTCTGTACAATTTTTATTTATCTTCTAATCAAGTTTACTTTCAATCTATACTGGCTTCTGAAATAAATTGGAAATATGCATTTGAGCAAACATGTTCTTTTTTTGGAACTAGAAGTGTTTCTGCAGATAGACCAGCAGATTGAACCCACTAGGCTGTGTAAAGGTGATATTTCATGTGCTTATAATATACCTAATTTGGAAAATAATATCCAATTTATTTCCTTTCGCTGCAGAAAAATACTGGTAGGAAATCTGTCTTACAACATATCTGCAGAAGGAGCATTGTATCCACATAAAGACGTAAAAGTGAGTCAATAGTGAATATCACTTGAGAATTACACAGTAGTCAGTCAAACCCAAAACTACCAAGTCTGAAGGAATTGTGGGTGGGAGTACCAGTACACAGCAAGGCAGCATGCCCAGGAGTACACTACTGTTATGTTCAGGCTCATTTCAAAGTATATGGCAGAGAGCTGATGTCTGAGATCAGTAATTCAAGGAAAGTTGGTGGACGCAATATGCCATGGACATTGTACTACTATTCTCTAACACCAATCTTTGTAAATAAAAAGATATTTGCAATGACAGACCAAATAAGAAACAGTTTTCCTGTCTAGTGAAAACTCAAATGGACAATAAGAGTCCAGGTAACCGAATGCAAATTAGTTAATTTAAATTTCATATCAGCTACAAAAATAAAGGTCACCTGACAGTTTTAATTGCTTGAGCAACCATTACTCTTGGGACTAGTTTTAAAAAGTGTAGGTAGAAAATCTGGTGAAAAGAGTAACAAAAGTTCAGAGACTGGATATCTGATCATGAAATATAAAAAAAAAATTAATTGGAAAATCCAGCAAAAAGGAATCATAAATTAATGATTAATCTGATTATTTCAAGACATACAAACAATGTCTTGCTCTGGTGTTTGCTGTGCAGTTAAATATTTATCGATAATTTTAATAACGCAGAAGTGTAGTATTTATTTAAAGACACATGAAAGTGAAAATTATAAAATTGCAGAGTGATGAATCTATCTTTTTACAATTTATGAACATGTGTCTATACAGAATTACATCTGTCCAGAAACAGGGTATTAATTAGCAAATTATACTAACTTTTTGAACTCTGAATTTTGAGTGTAGTAGAAAAATTCCCTAAAATAAATACTATTACTATATGCAGATTTTATAGACATTAAATATTTATGTTAAATGGATTTCTAAAAATTAAAAATTAATTTCTAGCACTTATGAGCTTATGAATAAAGTCTTTCAGAGAAAATGTGGAATTTTTTTGCTTCCATTTCAAGGAAATAATCTTGAGATAAAAGCATCTTGTGAAATCTCTCAGAAAAAAAATGAAATACAGCTAAAAGGAAGAAATATTGAAATGCCAGAACAAGATTTTAATTCTGAAACTATTTTACTTTTAATAATGTGCATTTTTTATGAGGGTATTTATGAGTGAAAGTATCTAATTGCATTTTATCTGGTAAAATGCACTTTTAAATGTAGAGACTGTATTATATTAATTAAAAACTCTTCTGGCTTGGTGTTATTTCTGATATGCTCATTAGCTATAACACAATTGCTGTAAAATGTGCTTTGTTTCCTGTTCCACTTTTAGGAGAGTTTAGTATGTGGTATGTGATGCATGTACTATCAGAAGTGCATTTTTGTAATCTATTATCATATAACTTTCTTGCTTTGGTTTTAACAGTTAATACTTATGTGAATTGCCAGCCTTAATCCTGTCATTGCACCTGCTCTTGCAACTGTCTACTCAGGATATTCCTAGATATTGCTTTTCATCTATGGCTGTCTCATTACGTGAGAGTATCAATTTGCTGCAACACAGGTATTGTTACACCATTCTGCAGATCAATGAACTGAGCCACAAGAAAAAGTGACATAATGTACCAAAGGTCAGGTGTGAGTGGCAGTGACAGAACAGAAAACAAAATTACAGATTCTAGTGCTAAAAACTGAACTCTTGTGAGAAAGATTTTCCAGTGAAGGAAGGTGTAATAACTTACATGGAATTTATGGGGAAAAAAAAAAAAAGTGGAAAAATGCTTGGTTGTCTCAAATCATTCACACCTCATATCTCTCTTGTGACAGATGGTGGAGCTCTTTTATGCCATTTTAAACTGGACCAAAATAAACATACATATATATATATATGTACACTATACACAGTCTATTCTAGCTATATATTATGTGTGTGTCAGTGGGTGTGTGTATTTGCTTATATATGTATTTGCGTCATAGGACTACTGTGTGTATTGCACTTTTATTTTTCATGGATATATGGCTTGGAAGTTACTCAGATTAGAAATGAGGGATAAGTGCTGTATCACAAAAAGAGATGTGGTCATTTGAGTGGGGAAGGCATGTTGTTTGCTGTAACCAAATGGTAGTTCAGGTACAGTGAAAAGAAATTTACAGAAGAAAGTTTTAGCATAAGGAGAAAGAGTTATCTAAGTATTCAGTCTTGATACAGAAGGTCATGAAAGCATGCAACAGAAATGGTACAGGCAATGCCAATATTTATTTTTGCACTCATGATATTCTTAAATGTGAAGGTAGTGGCAGGGACAGAAGCCTCAAGACAGTAATATGAAAATTTTGCCCGGTAATAGATTATCTGCTCACACTGTAAGATACTGGTATATATGGATACAATGCTTTATTTTATTTAATCTGTTTCAAGTGTTTGAAGAAGGTAGGTGACATTACTCATTTCTGAGACTGCCCTTGTAGTTTGTTGGTAGTTATTTTAATATAGTTTGAGAAAGTAATACTCTATAAATTCCCTCCAGAGGTTAAAAGGCCCACAAAGGTGATATACACTAGCTTTTTTTTTCTTTTTTTCAATTTTCAGAACAATAGTAGTTTGGTGCTAGCCTTAGTCTGTGTTAGCAGAGAACACTTCAGGGTGAATCTTTATGGACTAATATTCGTCTTCTTGTCATGCTTTGGAAAGGGTTCACAGATTGCTATTTAATACCTGCTTTCCTGTTCGTGTATGGTCTATGTAGCTAGCTGGACAATTATCTCCAGTCATTGTGCAAATTTAAATACCTCTTTAAGGGGACTTGTCTTACTCTGCAGGGTGTATTTTAAGACAGATTACCCATAGTCCAAACTCCCTTATTATGACCCAGCTCATCTTTTATTTAGCATAATTAGAGTTGTGCATGTAAAAAATTATGATGTTAGATATAAGCAGGTTATAAATTTTCAGTTAGCTTCTGCAATTGGTTTTCACTCCATGGGGAAGGAAATAATACTCAGGATGCTCTTCTTTTTTTTTTTTTTTTGCTACCACTTGTTATGTTTGTTTGTTCTCAGCATCCCTTCTGATCTAAGCCATTAACCAATGTCCAGCTGCTTGTAACTTTCACATACAAGCCTTGCTTGATGCCCCCTTCTCCGAAGACTTTACTTATCCATCATCTTCTCTCCCTGATTTCTTCAGTTCATCTGTGTTTCTCTTTCACTTGTATCTCCCTCTTCCTAATATATATTCCCGTTTGTCGATTTTGCAACAAGCTTCTAGCTTGTGTCTCATTTGATTGACTGACAGCAGGGACTATGTTTTGCTTTCTGCAATCACTTGTTTCTGGCTCCCTATTTCACTCATTACTAATTCATTGTCCTGGAGAAGGTAGCTCAGATGGCTCCCTTCACTAGTTTTTTTTTTAAGTGCTCAGCTTTTTCTAGGCCTCTATAAAGGTTTTTTTCTAGAAAGTCATTATCTTTCTGTGCACCTTTCACAAAACTGATTTCAAGTTCCTGCAACATTTCATTATCACTGTCTGGAGATTTCATTTCAGTTTTAAACAAGAGACAGCAAGAGCTCCACAGCTTTAACTGTAAATAATTGCAGTTCCAGTACATTGCAAGGTTAAGTACTATAAATTAATGGATTAATGGTGATCTACACAGGCAGGATTCTGGGCCCTACAAGATGATTTTAAATGAAGTGTGCTTTGAAATGTATATCTGTAGCTGAAGCAGTGTCCTTTTGCTGAGATTATTTCTCAAATCTCACAATCTGTTCTGATTCTGAGTGTAAAACATCCCATCATGAGTAAAATTTTCTAGTAGATCAGATGTTCTGAGTGGATTTACAGAGAAGGACTTTTGCCAATATGAATTTTAGAGTGGTTGGACTGTTAGGGTTTCTGTAGATCCTGCTAATGTTATCAGTAATTCCCTAGTCTCTTGCAAAACCAATATATTTTCTCAAGTTCTGAATGTGACTAAGTGCCTAGCTGAAGGTTATAAATGGCATTGTAATTTCCTTGAACCTTGATCACTGTTGAAATGGTAATCATCCATTTGATTTTTATCAGTTTCTGCTAACCCTGGTTTCCAAGGCTGCATAGACTTATTTTTCCACTAGTATGTACAACTTCCAAGTCCTTGTACATTCCTTAACGAAAAAGTGGATAATGGATTTTCTCACTCAGTGCCATACTAAGTTAATGGGAATGAAATCTCTATGGGTGCATACCCTTTAAATAGTACCATCCTCAACTTACCCCTTTCTAAAAGCAATGTTCCTGCCATTCTTCACTCTGTAGCTACATGCAATGAAACAGGGGGCACATCACCTATTGGTTTCTCCAGTCTAAACTGTAAGTTTGCAATAGTCTTCTTTCAGGTTATGCTGCTGTAGAACTTGGAGCAAATCATGGAATCCATGATTAAGCAGTTTCTTTCAAAAACTGGTCTGCTGCAAAGGTCTTTCGCAGATCATTGAGAAGTTCATTGTGGAAGTTCGCAGTTGGAAATCGGTGTGCACCCGTGATTAGTGTTCATCAGGGTGTTGGACAGGAGTGATGAACTAGCTCAAGAAAAGTCATTGAAAGCACTGGGATCTTCCCAGGCCATCCTAGAAAGCTTCATACTTGATTTCTACTTCCTTACTTTCTTCACTTCTTTTTCTGAAAATATTGAAAAGTCTTCAGTATTTCATGTGCAGAAGTGCTCCATCTTCTTTGCAACCCTGCTAAATAGTAACATACGTATTACCGTACACTTGTTCAAAATGTTTGAGTGAGATTTATGTTCAAAAAGGACTTTTCAAAGAAGTCAGTATAGTCAAAGCACTGTAATGTCAATTGGAAACTGTCATCTCCTGGAGAAATCATTAGTACAAATTCCATTTATATTGTCTGTTCTCATTTCCATTTCCTGGTTTAGGTTCATTCTTGTAACACATAAACTCTTACCTCCTATTTCCTTTTGATTCTGTACAGGGAACTCTTCAAATTTCATATTCCAGGAAACACTTCTTCCAGTCACTATAACATGATTTTTTTCTTTTCTTCCATATTGTGTAGGATAAAGTAGAAGATTTCATAAAGCATTTTGAATTGGTTTTGACTGAAAGCTTTGGTGTTTCCAGTTTTTTGGTTCATTTTTGTTTGTTTGTTTGGGTTTTTAAAAGTGTAGTAAATCAGCTCAGGTTTGGAAACCCTCACTTTATTTATGTATCTCTATTCAATTTAAATTTCTGTCAGAGAGAACTTTGTGATTTAGACCTGAGTTTGGAATTAAGCATCTATCCTGAGGCTAAATGTGATGTATCCTTCAGGGGGGAAAACATTGAAAACTTATTGCAAATAAGGAAAATAAATTTTAAGCAAAGTGTTGGTGTGAATAAGAAGTATCTTTTCATTCCTTTGAATCCAGTTTGAATCAATTGAACTTACAGCTTTATAGTGTAGATAATATCATATGTACCTTGCTGCATTTTTTTTCAGTAAAGGTCACATTTTTCTGCAATTCACTACTGGTGTTGAAGACACATTCAGGAGCTTCTAGATGCATCCTCATTGTAATGTGTCTTATGATGTTTTATGCCTTGAAATTTCAGGAAATTTCCAGATGCAGAAAATTTAGGTGACGATGAATAAACTAAAGATAATCATCCAGATCGTTGATAATGGTTCAAATTAAGTATTTCATCCTTTAATATTTTGACTACTGATGATTTCAATATTTGATAGTTTTTCTTTCATCAACAGTTTCAAACAATCCCTACTTTGTTTTGCAAGTGTAACTAATGGGAAGAAAATTTCTCTGTCACTAGCAGCCCTCTCTAATTCTATGCATCTTACTGAAGTTACGTCTGATACAAGGAGATTGCTGAAAATATTTGATGTGGTGAAGGAGATGTGTCTTCATTATAACTAGTTTCCTACTTTAAAGCAAACTAATAAATCATGCAGCTTTCTCTGTAGTTTTGCTGATCCCCTTTTTTCTCTTTAGATGATAGAGGGGGGTCAAGGGCTCCAAGCAACTTGACCTAGGGGAAGGTGTTTGGTAGGGGTATGGAACTGGATGACCTTCAAGGTCCTTTCCAACTCAAACCATTCTATGACTGTAATAATATACAAAGAGTTATATCCTTCTCTTACGCAGTGATATTATCCCATTCTTACTAACATTTTCCCATGATTCTGATTAACATTCTATTACTCTGTTCTTCATTAATTTTCTGAAAAAAAAAAGAAGAAATCTTTCCTATATCCTTAGGCAAGTAGCTTCAGATCATATGTCTAACTGGAGCTGGCATATAGCAATTACTGTTGACATGAATTATTGCTAAAGAGTATCGGTAAAATAAATAGTAAAATCCAGTATTTTAAACATGTTATTGACATAATTAAAATAGCTGGGCCTCCTGAAGCTACAACTGAGCCAGCAATATGTGCTTACAGCACAGAAAGCCAACCATATTCTGGGCTGCACAAAAAGAAGCGTGGCCAGCCAGTCAAGGAAGTTGATAGTCCCCCTCTACCCTGCTTTGGAGAGACCCCACCTGAATCCAGTTCCGGGCATCAGTGCAAGAAAGACGCAGACTTCTAGACTGTGTCCAGAAGAGGGATGCAACAATGGCCAGAGTCCTGGAACACCTCTCCTATGAAGAAAGTATGAGAGGATTGAGTTTATTCAGCGTGGAGAAGAGAAGGCTTCAGGGAGACTTTACTGCAGTTTTTCAATATATAAAGGAGACATAGGAAAAACAAAACAAAATAAACAAACAAACAAACAAAAACCCCCAACAACAAAACCCCAACCAATCAAACAACCAAAAAAAGAAAAACCTTTTACCAAGAGCTCTAGTGACAGAAAAAGGTGCAACAGTTTTAAACGGAAAGAGGGCAAATTTAGATTGGACATAAAAAAAAAATCCAACATTGTGACTTATCAAAGACATTGTGAATGCCACATCATGGCAAGTAGCAAGGTCAGGTTAGATGGAACACTGAGCAACACGATCTAGTGAAACGTATTACTCCCATGATGAGACTGCTGGGCTAGATGATCTTCAAGTGTCCCCTCCAACCCAAGCCATTTTATGATTTTTTAACAAGAATGCTTCCCAAGAAGGCATTTTTTTTATTGTAAACTGAAATATCTGTTTGCAGTTACCTCACCTAACATGTTCTGAAAAGCGACCAAAATGTTTGCTTATCCATTCAGCTATATTTTATACAAAAGTATTATCTACGAAACAAAGCAGAACAAAAAAACAAAATAAAACTTCTAGAGAAACCCTTCATTAGGGCCTTGATTGACCTAGGAAATAGCTCCTTTACTCTTGAACTGAAAATCCCTGAAATCAAGGGGCACTTTGACAAATTTACAGTTTGTTGCATCTCTTTTGTATAGCCGCTTCTCATGAAAAGTCATCAATTCCTTTTATCTTCCAGTGAAACATTTCTCAACCGTGCTAATGTTGATGGATATAGAGCTGGCTTTCCCTGAACTGCAGTGCCATGATGTCTTTTTATCACTAAGAACTATTAACTTAAAATACTTGTCATTCCATAATCCTTGTGTGCAATACTGGGAAGGTAATTCTAGATTGTCCCTCCAGCTTCGGGTCTGATGGCAATTAACACAGATGTGCAGAGCATGAAGACAGGCATATCACCCGTAATTGCAGTGGTATCATAATTCAGTTCTCCAGGGACTGCTTTTACATTCCTCACACAACCATGAAAGCAGTTTGGAAAATAATCCTCTACTTTACTGCTTGGCAAGAAGAATTAGAGTCCCTAACTAAAATAGTCTTACTTCTTACCTTCTTTTTATGTAAGACACACTGTTAGGTCAAAATATATGCAAAGATCCCTCTTCCTTGCCAGCCAGACGTAATGATTTGTTACATTCCCTTTCAACAAATGTAGCAATTTAAATCCTCTCCTGTGATGAATGGGAGGTGTAAGAAATTCACTGATTTTTTCTGTTTACTGTACTGGTCACAAGGCACAACACAGTTCTGTGAGCCAAGTTTTCCAGCCTCTTCCTCCAGTGGTAATGGAAGTTCTGTGGACCATATTTCTAAAGGCTGTCTTTGTGACAGACAGAGGGAGGAGAAAGCCTCAAAATATAGGGTGGAAAGAGAAGGTATTTATTTTCATAACCAGTCATTTGCCTCTTTTGAAAAAAAGTGAGAACTGGAACTTAAGGTTTTTTGTTTTGATTTTGTTTTTTTTAAATCTATGTAAGTGTCTCTGTGAACCTCTAGGTTTCCAGAAGCTTTAATATCATAGCATCATCGAGTCACCTAATGGCTTGGGTTGGAATGGACCTTCAAGATAATCTAATATACCTGGGTTTTAAGTGCCACACGGGCGTGTAAATGTCACTAGCTTGTAAATGCCACTAGTTTATGAGCTTGGACTTTTTTATTGCTTTTTCTTTCCTCATGAAAGTATCCCCATTTCAAATGTTCAGAAATCTGTAGGCTCCCTTGCACTTTATTATGCAGATATAATCAAAGCCAAGATTTATAACCATAATCCAGTGCTTCTATCCAAGTGAGAATTATTGTTGCAATCACCACTCCATTCCCCATGTACAGATAGCATAACTTTAATCCAAGTTAATAAAACTTCTCATCTGTAGAATGAGGCTAGTAGACTACTTTCCCATAATATTAGAGGGTTTAAAACAAATGAGAAAATATGCACAGCTGAATCCTCCTGGCACTTTAAGCCACCAGAAAGCATTTACCTGAGGTGTTTTGATGTTCTTCTGAAACCCTGCATTTAGCTATAAATATCACTTTGCAGTTTAATAGGACTTCAAAAGCAAATATGAGAAACATAGTTCAAGACGGGATTCAGGATCCAAGTAATTTATTGGATCTTTCTTTTTTCTTCTCTTTGTTAAAGAATTATATAAGAGGGTTTTTAAAGTCAAACACTATTTCATTACCATGTGTGTGACATGCTAATAGTCAACCAGTTTCTTTTTCTGTGCTGATCTGCATAATTTCTGTGGGCCTTCAGTAATTTTGTCAGGCCACGGTGCTTTTTTTTCTAGAGTAGAATAGAGTTATTGTATTTTGAATGGAAGCACATTGGAAAAATACTGGACCAGGTAAACACTGAATACTATTCCCCCACCTGGAGAGAGGGAAAAGATTTTAATCTTTTCAAGAAAGACAATGGTGGTGCTTCTTGAATAAGACTAACATATTGTGTTGGTTTTGCACAGCCTGGTTTTTGATAGCAGGGGGACCACGGAGGTGGCTTCTGTGAGAAGCTGCTAGAAGCTTCCACCATGTGCAGCAGAGCCAATCCCTGAAGACTCTGAAGATGGACNGTGGAAAAGCGACCCACGCCACAGCAGTTTTGGGAGGACTGCTGCTCGTGAGATTGGAACCGTGCTGGAGAAGTTTGCAGAGAGCTGTGTTCCATGGGGAGACACCCCATATGGTGCAGCAGGGGAAAGACTTCCTCTCCCTGAGCCAAGCAGAAGAAAACTTTGGGTGACAAACTGACCAAACCCCCACCCCTGTCTCCCTGCACTGTCATTTAGAAGGAGGGAGGGGTTGGGAAAAGATATGTTTTTAAGGGTTTATTTTTATTTCTCATTATCCTCCTCTGATACTGTTAGTAAGAAACTCATTTCGTGTCTCTAAGATGAGCCTGTTTTGTCCTTGGAGTGTTTTCTCCTGGTCCTTATCTCAACTCATGAACCCTTCGTTAAATCTTTCTCTCCTCTGCCCAGCTGTAGCAGGGGAAGGTGAGTGAGTAGCTTTCATGGGTGCCTGGCATTTGGCCAGAATTGGTACCAGATTTAGTAGCAAATCTGCTTGAAATAATCTCTTCCTTATGGCTTTTAATTCTTGTATGAGCAAATGTACAGGCAAAATACAGCTGTAGTGCTTCTCATGGAGAAACCACAGAAATGACATTTATTCCCTGACTCTGCTGCTGGCCACAAGCTGAAGGCCCTTCACCTTTTTTCCTTGGTTCCTTCAGTCATCTGCTGTGCCTATTCCAAATTTTATACCTTGACACAATTTTGTCTTGGGTTTTGTGTCCCTCTGGAACAAATAATGAGTAAGACCGGTAGAGTAAGAGTGGTTGGCAAGAGTGAGTTTTTGAAATATATGTAGATGAAAAGGCTGATATTAAGGTAATTACCTAGGTAGTACCCTTGAAGTGTGTTTGATACTATACCACCTTGGATTCTTTATTTTTTTATTCATACTAGATTAGGTCTTATTGCTGGTTTTATTTCTTCCATTTGGTATTTCTGCATTTTTTTCTCATCTTAGATAGCTGTCAGACCTCTGTTACCATAGTATCTGAGGTCTTCCCTATCTTTACTGTATTTCTCCTCATTGCAGTCATGTCATGCTATTACCTATACTGAGACAAGATAAGACACTAACTTACCTCTGTAAGGTTGCAGATATGGTTGATGTTGGAGTGGGAAAGGAAACTTATATTCACACATTCTTCACTGTGCATTATAAACTTCATATCTTATGTACAGATAGGCGACCAGTGTTTGCTCTCACACTTTGGGGTGTCAGGGGAAGTCACTGGCCTGTTTCTTCCTGGAAAATAAACCCCTCTGCTAACAACCCAGTCTGAATAAAAGATGTTTCTTCTTCACCCCTGGACTGTCCTTGAGGAGATGAATATGGTGGTATTTCATAATATGCTTCCTGCAAAAGAAAAACGGTGTAAATAAAATGTTCTTATTAGTTTTTCAGTAGCATAGCATAAAAATTCTCCCCAATTATTTTGGAGAATGAAAATAATTGTATCTGAAATAGGAACTGGAGATTCAAGAAAGTTGGCTTTCTTTGCCATCTTTGATGATCTATAAATAGTTTGTCATAAATTACCTAATAACAAGGTTTTTTTGCTTCTACATTCATTAGCACTGCCAACACTGCTTCTTCTGGGCTTCAGTTCAGTGAATCACTCCTGCTTAAGGACTTTTATGAATGTACATAATAGCAACTAAAGTCAATTGGAACCAAGCAAGTACTTAGTTGCTTATTCAAAAATAAGACTTTAATTTATCCTTACAATTGATGTACTCTTCCCTTTGAGTCGAAGAAAAGGATTACAGTGCCTCAGTTGCAGCCTCTGTGACTATCGATGTCTACAGACCCAGTTAAACAGCGTCAGCTTTGAGAAGATTCAGCCAAGGTATTTCAAAGATAGAATTTGGTTGCAAATTCAAGAGTGGAATTAAACTAGAAAATTAAAAGAGAAAGAAAATGTTTTCTTTGAACTATCACATTTCATTTAAATAATAATTCTGTTGTTGCCTAGTGTCTTAGGAGGCTTATTAACACGTAATCTTCTTTGCTTCTGTTTCGTTTCACCTTGTGGTGTATGTAAGTCTTCCATGAGTTAAACAGAAGCCAGTGTTGCACTAATTCTAAAAAAAGCAGGGTGATGTAAGAAAGAGATATAAGGGTGAAAAACTGCAGGATTTGCAGGAAAAAGCTGAGGAATCTAGGAGTGAAAAGGCAAGAGTGATTACCAGGGGAATTAGTTTAAGTAGGGTAAATAGGAAAAAACCAAATTCTGTTTCCTGCCCACTCTAGTTTCTTTAATAAATATTTATACATTTTTTCTCTATTTGGATTGAGATCACATACAAGTATCCAGATGTAACAGCTGACGTTTAGAAGAGTAGTTGTTAGTATCCTTCTACTTCGTAATTTGTCAGAAATAGTGTCCTTGAGATATATCAGTGAAATAATTTTAGGGTACATGATCACCTTGAATTCTTTTTATGTGCTTTATAAATTATTACTAAAATAAATTGTGATCTGTAAAGTTACTCACTACAGCATTTGTGTTGAACATTTGAAGCAAATATACATTAAACAGTATCCTTCTATTATCAATGTCTTTTTTCCTTTAAATAGGAATTAAATACTATAATCTCTTCAGCATGATCCATGATAGCAAATAAACCAAATATTATTTTGCAATATGATCACTCAGTTTGCTCCCTGTATAATAAATTGTGCCTTCAGAGCTCTTGGAGTGCATATCAGTCTAGTTCAGCCCTGAACCACCTAGTGTAGACTCATTTACTAGTCTAGTGTGGACTTATTTATTAGTGTCCACTAGTGTTTTGGCTATTATAGTTTATACGAGCTAATTCTATCAAAATAAACTAATTCCTAATCAGAAAATCCTGCTGCACCACAGATGGCAATGATTTAACTGTGCTTTGATATTTAATGTAATATGTCTGTGATGAGAAATCCTGTGTAATCACACAACATGGCAAACTGTAAGTGGCTTTTCAAGATGTCTAACAAAAGAGGTAGACTGTATATTTGTAGACTTCAGAGTGACACATCCTTGCATTTTCATTTAAAATAAAAAATTAACAATATGAGTTAATAAGAAATCAGATAATTCAGCATCATTTACCCTTTTATCTCTTATAAGAGCATTCTGTAACCCTTGTTTTGGTTTTAAGAAACAAGTTCCACTTTCTTTTCACTAAGAAGAGCAGACAGTTAGCTAAAAAAGTGAGATTTGTCTCCAGTATAAACCAAAGGGGGTTTATATTTAAAAACATCCAAAAACCTCAAAGCGTAGTCCATTTGCTCTATTAAACAATGTCAACCTCTTCTGTAACATCTGAGGAACGGAAATTGACATATTGTGCACTTCTATTTTCTTTTTTATGTTCATCTGTGTTATTCCTACTACTATTCCTAGCATTATTCTACTTAGCATTGCTCTCCAGCATATCTTCTACTTTTCTGTTTTCCACTTAAATGAGCTTCTAAATCACCTTGCCTTCATCCATTTTCCAGGCAACTGCATCCTGCTGTATATATGATACAAACCCTTTTCCCACTTCCTTTAAAAGACTGACTTGTAACTGGATTGCTTCCACCTTCGCTGATGCCACCTTCTTGTTAAGGTCTTTTTTCATAGCCAGGGCTCCAAAATAATTTTCTTTCAACTTCCTGTTGTTGCTCATGGTTATCAGAATGTAGCCATTCCTTATTTCAACTTAAGTGCTTCTCAGTATTTAGTAACATCATAGGCAAATGGTAGTCAGTATCCACTTAAAAGAATACTAAACACAATATATAACAGCTCTAAATTTCTTTCTTGCTAAGCAGAATTGCTGGTTTGGTTTTAAATGTATGCCATGTACCATTAAAAAAAGGACAATAGAAAAGAAAGAAAACTGTCTTTCTAACTGCATAGAACATTTTATTTAAAGCCACTAAAGAAATTAATTTTCTATTAGTAATTTTAATTGTTCATCTACAGGCTTACTTCATTTTAGGTATTGTTATGAGAAAGTCAATATTTTCTTGAGTATGTATAGACACTACCTCTAAGTGTACACAGGATGTGAACAGAATGACAAAAAAATTTATTATTCTTTTAAAGGCTTTTATCAGTGTAACAGCTGTACACTATTCAGTCACTGACGGAATATGTACTTATCTTTAATCATGTGAAAGATTACCATTACACTTGGTTTCCGAAGGACAAAGTGTCTGTCTGAAATCACATAGCAATTGTGTTTGGTTGGGGAGCAAACTATATGTTCACTTGTTGTATTGCAGGTGTTGTAAGACAGTGTGTATATTCATGGTGTGGGCTTTTTGTTTCAAGTTAATTCATTCTGATCATATAAAAGAAGCACATTATAGCATCTGAGAAAAAATTGTTCTGCTGAAGTGGTTTAAATCAAATCAGTTCAAAGTTCTTTGTGTTAACAGCACAGAATTAAGTTGAAGTCGGTAAATTACATATTTGGTAACAATAGCAACAGAAAAAAAATATACCCCACAATAGTAAACACAAAACTTTAGTAAACACCTGTGAATTTCCAGACCCCCTTCTGTAGCAAATCGTATGACAGCAGGATTGCCACCCACACAAATACACGTGGAAGACTGTGCAGTTGGGTGCACCCATAGCTGCAGACACACCGCTTCACCTTACAGGCTCGGAGCATCACAAACCTCCTCTCTGGCTGTCGGGGCCCTGCACACACACAGCCCTCCACCCTCCTGCTGCAGAACAGGCTCTGCAGCCCTACCTGCACCTGTGCTCCCCTGTGGCCCACTGGCCCAAGCACCATCTAGGAGTGGGGTCACTCCCCTGTGTCCTTCACTGGCCCACAGTGGGGTGCGTGTGTCCCATAGCAAGACTGTCCTGCCCAGGGTTATTCTTCTTACACAGCCTTACACAGTAGCTGTATTGGGAAAGCCATGTGTACTTTGATTTGAGGCATAAATATGGAGTTAGTAAATTTTCTTTGGCTTTATAGTTGGAGGGTTACCACATGCAAGATGGAACAATGTAGTGTGGTGGGAGAATATGTATATGTATATCTTCCTCTACGAAGGTAAGGAACTTAATTGCATTTGTATACTTCTGATCTTTGTCTCCTGAAAAACATATATACCTTCCCTGGAAACCTCATTACATTCAGTTACTTTCTAAATAACTTAAATATGTATACAGGAACATCACCCTTAAAAAGGAAAATGAGCTTTCCAGGGTGACAATGCTCAATAATAGCAAGTATAATTCTGTTCACCAATTTTAATGAGGAGCCTATCTTTTAATTAGTTATTATTGTTTTCAAATAATGCCAGTTAATAATAGGAAGTCTCATTCTCTGATATGGTCTTCTTCAACTCCTTTTGTGCATGCTTTGAAGTTATTCACAATGTTCTTCAGGTGCAGATAGCAATGAACTTTGATTAATTATTGCTTTTAGCACATTACCTTTGCCATTCTTCTCTGAGAGCTCATTTGTTTAAAACTGAAATCCTGAGTTTTTTACAATGTGGTTGTTTCTCTTTTAAGACTGATTTTCTTTTATTCACCATTTTTACTTCTTCTCCTTCTTCATGTTAATGGGGTTTTATCCATTATTTGCTCTCCTCAATAAGGGAAAAAATATTTAGCTGGGCTGCTTCCAGATACAGCTGTAGTTTTGATGCCATTTGCAGTCAATCTCAACCTTGTGTTGGTTTGTTGAGAATTCATTTTTTATAAACAAGCAATTAATTTTGCAAGTCCAAATAAAAGTCCATTCAGGAGGATTAAGTCTTTTTGTCTGTTCAGCTTTCAATTTCAAATCTTAAAAAGGCAGTATGCATCTGTGTGGGCAAGTTTTAACATGATAGTCTGTGTTTTGTAGCTGTCCTAGTTATTCTAAACTGTCACTCTTCTCAAGCTCCATGCTGTCAGAAACCAGACAACTTCAGTTTAATTAGTGAAGCATACTGTCAATATGTTACAGGCATAGGGTGGGTTTGGCTTTTTTTAGAGAGGTTTTTGTTTGTTTGCTTGCTTGTTTTTTTTTTTTTTTATTTTAGGGACATTTTCTAGAAACACGAGATGTTAAGTTCTGTAAGTTCTTCTGAAAGTAGGGACAGCTTATTATTCAAATGGAAAAATTGCTTTCAAATAGCTCTTTTCATTTGGATAGAATCATATCAATTTGAAGCACTATGATTCTCTTTCTGAGATATGAATGTATTTTACTTCATTTGGCATTGGGTAGTGAGGGTACGCATATCTAGATTAAAATAGCTGTGGACTCAAATTAATGGCATGGCTGCATCTTACGATGATCTCCTCTAAGAACCAATGAGTTAGGGGTTTATCTGACATGCCCCTTTTTCTAAACTAGACAAAATATGTCTATTTACATCTTCTCTGCCTATCTCATTCATTTTAAAATGCCTCTGCCCCAAGTCACCCTTAAGAGAAGAACATCTGAGAATTAAGTGGAATTTCCTCTCCTCATGGGCACTAGCACCTAATGCTTTATAACAGAAGAGACTCCCAGGGATTTGTAAGGCAACCTGTGTTTGTATGATGTTGGAGGAGGAAAAAAAATGTTTTAGTCAAAGTTATGTGAGAAGAAACGGAGCTAAGATTCATATGCAGCAATTCTCCATTCTTCAATCTGTGCTTAATAAAACACCTCAACAATAAAATAGCTTGTTTCCGAAAGGATATTGTAACATTAGGCATCAAATCAGGGTAGTAAGTAAAAATAAACTACTTCTTAATTTGGTGCCTGATTTCAGCTCAGTTTGCCTGTTGCTGCCTCTTCTACCATCATAATTTAATATTGTCTTTCTCTTCCCAGGAAAAAAATCTTATATGTTTATTGAATGCTGTGTGCAGCTTTGGTTCCTGCAATATAAAAAAGATACAATGCCACTACAGAGTGTCCAAAGGAGGGCAAAAAAGATGGTGAAGGGCCTTGAGGAGAAGCTGTGTGAGAAGTGGCTGAGGTCACTTGGTCTGTTCAGCCTGGAGAAGAGGAAGCTGAGAGGAGACGTCACTGCAGTTACAGCTTCCTTGTGAGGGGAAGAGGAGGGGTAGGCACTGATCTCTTCAGTGTTGTGACAGTGACAGGACACAAAGGAATGGCCTGAAGCTGTGTCAGGGGAGGGTTAGGTTGGCTATCAGGGAAAGCTTCTTCATCCAGAGAATATTTGGGCACTAGAACCGGCTCCCCAGGGAAGAGGTCACAGCACCAAGCCTGAAAGAGCTCAAGAAACATTTGGACAATGCCCTCAAGCACAAGGAATGACTCTTGGGGATGTCCTGTAGAGGGCCAGGAGCTGGACTCAATCCTTGTTGGTCCCTTCCTACTCGATATATTTGAAATATTTTTACAAAAGCAAATACACATACATTTATAATTGTGTATGACATTGACAAGATGTCAAGACAGGAAATATTTATTTATTTTTCTTCTGCACGTTTTTGCACTCTAGTATAGTTCCACAATTGCCACATTTTCAGCTTGTTTAAACAGCCTGCAGTAGAGGTATTCTTATTAATATCATGTGAAGCAAAATCCCATTAGAACTGTTATTCATGTTCCTTCAGCAGTTATATTAGGATGAATCCAACTGTACTGAGTTGGTCCAAAAAGGAACAGAATTAAAATTGCTGAGGTGTGAGTAACCCATATTCATATTCCTCTTCTGTTGATTTGGAGAGATAAGAGGTGGAGAGATTGATCTGAGTCAGCAAAACTATTTATAGTCAGACTGCTTTAAACTACTTACGGCAAGGCTGTTGGCCAGCCATCAGTCTGTTGATTGACACATATAAGCAATTACAGCCAAGCAAAATTTCAGCTTGCACTCAATGCAGACCTCAGCTCTGAGGTCTGTGTTGAAAAAAGAAAACATTTATACTGATTTAGTTTTCATTCTAAATTAGAATAAAAAGCAGACTTTGGAACCTCAGAAATGATTGTTGAATGGGATTATTCCCTGGTAGTCCTTATTGATGGCATTCCTAATAATATCTGCTCAAAACCAGTCTAAAGGAACACACAGGTAGGATGTTGATAACCCTTTTATCCATTAGTTTTTGCTGTGAAAAGAATTTGAAACACAGCTCTTTCTAAACTGTCTTTAGAGACTAAGGTTACCAGAAAACCTGTGAATGGCAGAGTTATTGTTAGCATAATTGCTGTACATGTACTTTGGGAGGGACAACTGAAATATTAGCCCTGCTGATGCACACTGCTGAAACAGTTGTTCTCATAACCAGCTGCTGAAGTGCATTGTCCTTAACCCACTTTACTCTCAAGCCAGGTGCACCTTAATCCATCAAGTTGCTTGTTGTGGTTTTTCACCTAGTGTGAGAAGATTCATACTGATGACAAAGCAAGTATTTAGCAGTTCTAAATTTTAGTAGTTCTTACAATCTCAAAGTATATGCTGGTCCCTGTCAAGCTCTGGTTCAGCTGAGCAGGATGTGTTTCTGACAGAACATGTAGAGATAGAATTACAAAAATATCCTAGAAACAGCTGCTTTTCAAGGCTTTACTGATCTCTCAAATGATGTAAATTGGTAAGTAACAGGAATATCTCCATTTGAAAGAATTGCTATGACTGTGGTAGTCTTTTAGTTTGCAAAAAGATGGCAGATTTTACTTCCCATCACAGTGGTCAGCAAGTAATCCAAATGGATTACTTGAATTCTGGGATGATGTTAAAGGAGGAAAGAAATGCACAGTGAACTCCTTTTGAATAGTTTAAACTGACCTAGTATGAGGTGTTAGCAGAATGTGTAAATTAAAGGTCAGTAGGGAATTGTTACAACTTGTCACTTCAAAAAACTTTTTTAAACTGCATTTTTGGCACACTTATTTTCTAATTTCTTGTCTTTACTTGCCCCAGCTTAAGACGTGCAGAATACTACAGTTTATTGAAATTTATTTGTTACCCTACCTCAAATTCCTGGTTCAATGAAGTATTTTCAGTTACAGTTAAATTATTCTGGTAAAACATTCTCAAAAATAGGCTATCTGAAGAATATTATGTAAACGTTTTATGGTGGATGCCATTTACAGTGGCCTTATGTTGTCCATAATACTGCATGAGGAAAAGATTTGAGAAGTTGGTTTGGATTTTATTTTATTTAAAAGAGAAAATATAAGAAAAGACCAGATGCCATAAGAAACAGTTTCCACTACAGAGCATTGTGCGATAAGATCTTCTCTGTGGCACTATGAGCATCTTCTACCTAGTGCAGCTCCTTCACACAAGCACAGCCCTTACCTCTCACACTTTTCTGCAAGATCCTGCTGTCTTTTTATGAAGTGCTAAAACTTATTGTCAGTAAGGGACACCTGTATGCACAAAAGACCTTTATCCTCCCTGTACGTATTGATATCTAGCTGCTGAAGTGCGCTGCTATGCATGCACTGGTGAGCAGGGGAGGTAGCTGGTTTTATTAAACAGTCATAATAACACTGTGCACAATATAGACAGCACAAGAGAAATTGGCCTGCCCCGACTTTAGTCCTCAGGTGTTGTTTTGTGGCTATGACCCAGACAAAAGTAAGGAGAAATTAAGCAAAATTTCACTGTCCTCAAAAAATTCCGTAGAACTGTAATTGTTCACAGCAGCATACCACATTCTAATAAAGTTGTTAATTTCAGAAGTTTTACTGTTGTTCTCATGCACTTGACTTTGCTTCATTTTCTGCTACTATTAGGGATGCTTTTTCAGTTCCGTGAGGTTCATTGGTCTGATTTTCATAACCTTGGTCTAAATACAAAGTTGCCAGCACTAAGGTAAATCTTGGCTTTTCAGTATTAATGCTATGATTAACTCAGCAGAAATCCATCTGCAGTGTTATAGATCAAGGACTAAGGAGACTCAAATTTCTTGGTGAAAGATGGAATTTTTTAGGTGTAGTGGAGGTAGATGCACATCAGATTTTTTTCTTCCATTTAGTAGCAACAGTTAGTTACATTGTTCTCAACCTCTTTTCAGGAAGTGTACAGTTCATATAAGAATCAGAGTGTCACTAGAAAGGTGTCTTAAAATATGAGAAGCAGCTGTCAGTGAAGAATGTGACTATGCCACTAAGAATGAAGAAATGATGGAGGGTTTTTTATGGGTAAAGAAATTTAAGGAACTAATGCTCTTTACGGCAGGACAGTATGAAAAGGGATGTGATGTGACCAGCACGGGAATCTGCTGGTTATGTACCTTCCTAAAGCAGATTCTGCCATCAGTGCATTCCTTCTGTAGTTGTGATGTTAGTTTCTGACAAAGGGTCCTGGTAATGCACGCTTAACGTCATGTGATATTTTTCTGTGGATTTAGATGAGTTCATTGGGACTGAATAATTTTCATCTTCCTATAGCTGCAAGATTGTATCAGCCTTTGTGTTCTCAAAGTGAATCTCCACCGTTATTCCTTGAAGTAAACACACAAGATTTTGTTTTTCCTTGCTTTTGCAATCTGCATGCTAGACATGAATTTATGTAAGAAATGAGGATAAAAATTCATTCATCTGTAATTATATGATCTCATTTGGCATCAGACTCTAGGACAAAAAATCAGTGATTTAATTTCCTTTCAAAGTCTTTGTCTATCAGATATGGAACAAGTTAAGTAATTACCTCTTAGTTATTGTGAAGACTGTGCCCTCAGTATTACATTCCTAATTAGTTTTAGATAAGGAAATTTATTTTTATAGATCATTCAGCTGCCTGTTTCAGGCTGGGTAATTCTCCATTGTTTTCAGTGTAGAAAGCAAGGTCTATAGATTACGTTAAGAGAAATTCACATTGTCCTTCTAGTACATGCAATAGGTTGCATACAATGTACTTACCTGAGTACACATTATATTTTCATTTTATATGAGACAATTAAATCTAAAATTTTTTCTAAATATTCACAGAACACTCCAGTAGAGATCTGTAGCATGCCTGAAACTTCCAAGAGCTTCATCATCAAATTAAAACTAGTTTTATATTATAACTGTGGATGAGATAAACTGTGGGTGGAAATGTCATGTTTACAATCTGGTCAACTGTGCAAGCAGAATCTGTATGCTTTTAGCCACTAACTCACAAGCCTCTTGCTGGGGAAAATTTATTGCATGCCTTGAGCTGAGTTAAACACAGGATTGTGCTTAAATATATAAATTAAATGTACAATGCACTGGATATTCTTATCACCATAAGCTGTTCTCTGTGGAGTATGCAGAGGCGCAGCAGGAGTCAATTCCTTACAAGCAGCAGTACCAATGCCATTAGCATCAGCCCAGCATTAGATCCATTCCCCATCCCAGTTCTGCTGCCCAAAGGTGGCCTCTGGCATTTGAGCACTCATGTCCATGAGTGATGGATTGTTGCAAGACAGCTCTGCAACATGCCTCATTCCCAAGAGAAACTTCACTCCTTTTCAGGGAGTCCTTCTGCCCTGTCATTCCTATGTCCAGCTAGTTCAACCTCTTCTGCAGTTGGACCTTCTTGTCCTCCATGCCAGGTCATTCCTTGGTCACAAATTACCAATTCTGAGCAGCTACAGTTTGATTTTCCCCTTCACTCTGCTGTGTATGCACACAACCCTCGTAACTTGATGACTTTTGCCAGATTTTCAGAGGATCAGCAAAATGGCAACTTTGTGGCAAAAGCAGAGAATGAGGGCTTCTTTAAAGCATGGAACTAGAACTATAACCTGACAACCCTTGAGAGAAATTTCTACCTAACAACATAGGCTGGAAATTCTTCAGCAACCGAAGAGTTGTACTTTGGATTAGTTTATGATTCATCATAGTGCATCTTGTTCTGCCATTGACACTAAGCTGTCTCAGCTACATCGCTGGCATCATTTTGTTGCAAAGAGTTATTTGGTCATAATTAACAGACAGAAGGAAATCCAGTCCATAGTCTATTGCTCCTTGGAGTAAACTAATCCCACCACCTGATGTGTTGATATATGTATTTGTCTATTTGTTTTACAAATCAGGATTTCTATTTTTACATTTGAACAAACTGTGCCAGAAACCGAATTAATTAGTTATTGAGATGAAATAAATTGACTAGGTGTCAATTGACTAGGAAGTATGTTGGTCTCTTGTGAGATTGTTCCAAGCATATGAAAGTTGTGGGGTTTTTTAATCAAATAAATGTTTCAGAATATATGTAAATTTTAACAAGTGGTGCTCCTTAGTGAAATGTAGTGTAGTCATCACTGAAGGATGTCAGCTACTTTTGCATCAGTGATTAATGGAGCTGATAGTCTTGACTGCAACGTGGTTGTGTCAACAATCCAATAAATATATTGTTGTCAAAAAATACAGTAATTGGAGGATCAGGACTGGTGAGGTCACTGGTAATCTTTATCTCTACTGACTTCAGCTAAGTACAAATCAAGCTAGTGATTTTTTTAACATTAGCTGTTACATCAGCTGAAGTAAACCACCATTTCCATCTGAATGATTGAAAAGCATTTTGTATATCGTATCATAAAATAAGAGTTGTAGAATTTTTGAAAAGAACATGAGCAAAATATCTGTTTGGGAATATGGACTTAAAATCAGAAAGCCTGTAATATGTACAGCAGAAAGAAAGCTTGATAACACAGTAAGTTCTCTGTTTATGAGGTGGTAGAGACATATGTATTCTATTAAGTAGGAATTACAGCTAAAAAATTATATTCTTCAAATGCTTTCTATTTTTCATAGCTGGAGAGCATTTTTTCATACTGTTGAAAAAACTGTCAGTGTGTTTACCTGAAACATTCCACTTAGAAGGAAGATCTGCTTCCTTGAAATTAATGCATTTGTTTCAGGTTTATTTTCAAGACAATTAATTCAAATAGGCAAATTTTAGCTTTGGGTGGGTTTTTTTTGTTTAGGTTTGGGTTTTTTAATTTTGTTTTTCTGCAACAATCCTTACCTAAATTTACTTTTTTATATGCAGGTTAATGCAATTGAAAATGTTTGTCAGAAGTTTCAGTGTCTTTAAAATTAAATAAATGTTGGCATGTTAATCTGTACACACAAAAATATAGTGTATGAGAAAACTTTAATTTTGGTACACCAAAAAATCAGAACTTATCTCTAATAAGACACAAGTAAAGTTGTTAAAGGGGGGGAAATATACTTTTCCTTGTGCTAGCCAATTGAAAAACAGCTGTAGAGACAAGGTTACTCTGATTTTTACACCACTGTGCTGTCTTTTACAGAGATCATTGAATGACTTGAACATAAAGGAAGTATTTCGGACACACCCATAAACTGTATTTTGGTATAAAACATGTAAACCTGTGAAATTAGGGTGAATAGGATGGTTCTACTATCTATATTATAATAAGGCAAGCTCTGTGGTAGAGTTAACAGTTGAGTACTTGGACTATAGCTTTATCATATTCCAAAGGTGGCAGGTAAATTACACTTACAGAAAATTGGATGTGCCAAGTCCAATGTTTTATGAATTAAGACATTTTCAAAGGGATGAGGAATAAATATTTTCAGGCAGTATTTAAAAAAATATGTGTCAATGTTATATACATACATATACAGGTCTGTATAGATTTATAATAGTATAAGTATACATTTATAAATAAATATCTAGGGTAGAACAAGGGATGGCAAGGACATGCTACCATAGGAGTACTCTTCTCTCAGAAAATAGTATGCTTTCATTGTCTGTTGATATCTTGAATGCAAGGGATAAGACACTTAAATACTATAAATTTTTATTGCTTTTCTGAAATCACTGCACAAATACAGGAGTAAAGGATATGTTCCAGTGATTCTTCTACAAGAGAGTATGAGAAAGTATGATGTCATTCATATAACATGTGCAAAACAAAAGTTAGGATGAGAAAAGGCTTATCAAGGTATTCCTTGGTAAAATAAATTGTTCCCAGTGCTCTCCCTGTAATGCTTTGTCCAGTATGCTGACACTAGTATTGGTAAACCAAAAGTCATTACTTTCTCCTTCATTCCAAGAAAGCTGAGTAAGAGGTTGGTGCTAGGCATTTTCTTTCTGTCATCTGTGAGATCAGTATTTAGTTTTGAACAGTTTGTTGGTTAACTGCTCCTGCAGTAAATGGTGCTGCAGAGGGACTACAAAATGCAGTTGATACCCACTTCATAAAACACTTGCTTTAGAAAGGTTTCTTGGTAGGCTTTGTAACACAAAATAAACAGAAATCCAGGAAGGGAAACTGGGCTGGGAAGGACAGTATAGTACAGTGAACCTTCTCTATGGAAAACTCAAAAAAGGAACTGAGGGACTGAACAAATTCCACTCCTCTCTTGAAGATAGCTGGAAATCAGAGAGGAGCATGTTGCTAGGTACCAAGGAAGCTTGAAAACTGTGCTAAATAAAATATTTCACGGGACAGGAATTTTTATCCTGAACTAAATTAGTTGCAATAGTTTTAACAGACAAATTTTATTTTCAAAGGTGCAGTGATTGTCTCCAGGACTTGAACCCACTAAGACTTAAGGTATGTTATTTATAATTTCCCTAGTAAGACTACTTGATCTGAGTATGTTTTATTACTGTTTGTATTTATGTTGCAAGGCAGTTAAAAATTAAATTGTTTTAGTCTTATGTTGGAAATGTTAATTTCTTTTTCTATAAGGAAAAGGTGGGATGTATGTGTATTTTGTTCTTTTGGTTGGCAAGTGAGTCACAGGTCACATATGCTGACATTCTTAAATAAATGAAATAGCTGTAACAAATTTATGGACTGTTAAATTCTATTCTGTTTCGTAACTTATATTCTTAAATCATGAAATTTTAAAAAGGAAGAAAAATGCAATGTTTGCATGATTATATTAAACTTTTCTTTACTGAGCCTTCATTTTGACCAATTGTGTATCGAAAGTCATGTTCCTATAACTCATTATTTGAGAACCTCATCTTTCCATTTTTTATAAAATAAGGTGCTAGATCCAACACTGTGGATAGGAAGAAAAAGGTGCGGAAAGGAAAGGTGCAGAAAGGAAAGGTGCGGAAAGGAAAGGTGCGGAAAGGAAAGGTGCGGAAAGGAAAGGAAAGGGTGCGGAAAGGAAAGGGTGCGGAAAGGGTGCGGAAAGGGTGCGGAAAGGGAAGGGAAGGGAAGGAAAGGGAAGGGAAGGGAAGGGAAGGG
>VYXC01006594.1:44082-54871 GCA_013397175.1 Platysteira castanea
CCCCCGCCCCACTGCTTCTTCCCAGGCTCAACTTCACTCCTCCATTTCCAGTCCTTTTACCTCCTCTCTGAGTGATGCAGCCAGATGGGGAATGGAGAGTAATCCATGATACTTTATCTCTGTCACTCTTTCTACTTTGCTTTGTCCATGTGCTTCAGCATGGGATATCCTCACCACAGAATGTAGTTCTTTCAAATTGCTCTGGTGTGAATCCTCTCCAGAGATAAAGTCCTTCAGAACTGGACTGCTCCAGAAAGGACCCCCCACCAGCCACAACTTCTGTCAGAAGTGCTGCTCCTTTATGGACTCTTCTCCACAGTCTGCAGCTCCTGCCAGGAACATGGTCCAGCACAAGCTTTCTGCACAGCCTCCTTCAGGCATAACCCTGCATGGAGTCCTTCGCAGACTGAAGGTGGATATCTACTCCACTGTGGGCCTCCATGGTCTACAGGGGAACAACTTGCATCACCATGGTCTTTTCTAGGCACTGTCAGGAATTTCTTCCCTGGCACCTGGAGCGTCTCCTCCTCACCCTCATTCCCTGACCTTGCAGCCTACAGGGCTCTTTCACATTTTCTCACTCTTTTTCACAATTTGTCTGCAGGATTTTTTTTTTTCTCTTTCTTAGAGGTGTTATCACAGAGGCAACACAATCATCATGGCCAGTGGGCTCAGCAAGGACCAGGGACTGGTCTGCTCTGCAGTCTATGAGAACAGGCAGTGTTCTGCATTGGCAGCCTTGGTTTCTACTCACAGAGGCTACTCCTGCAGCTCCACAACCATCAAAACCTTGCCACTTAAATGGAATGAAAATTTTACTGAGTTGTAATGTAACACAGATCATAATCGTCTTTGAATATTTAAAGCCCTAGTAAGAAAGAGGAAAACAGCACAGGTGACAACTTTTTAATTCATTAAGAACACTGGAGAATAAGAAATTCCATTTCTGAAGCTGATAAGACCTGACCCTGAAGGCAAGGGTGACTTACGTTCTTGTTAGTAGCTCTCTTGCAGCAAATTAGAATGTCCCAGTACCTCTCTAGGGAGCTTTACACCCAATCCAATTGTGTAAGAGAGGACACTGGCATGACAAAAAGCACTGTGGTGTCTCAGCAGAGTCTGCTTCTTATTTGCCTTCTCCCATATCTGGATCAAAACCCAGCTCGTGGCCTCCAGTGGTGGGTGTCCATCTGCTCTGTCTGACGTATATCAGAGGTGTCACCACCACACAGAAAACTCTCCTCCTCCCTGGGAGCAGGGGGTCCAAACCCAGCCTCAGCAAAGCACCCACTGCTTTTGCACACTGACAATTGCTTGAGTCATTAACCATTAACTATTAATGTTTCAGTATTTCACAGAAATGTGTGATTAAAATTATACAATTTGTATAATTTTATACACAATTCCAGTGTTTGAAACTGTAGATAATACATTTAGTAGCTTTCAGATATCTTCATAATAACAGGTTACTGAAGTTTCTAACTCCTTAAATGAAAATAAACTGTAGAAATAGCCACTCAGAGAAAAGAGAAACAGTGGAGTTAGCATTCCTTAGCTATAAATTAAAAAAAAAATAGGAACACCCTGGGTTCAAAAACCATTGAATTCATACAGATTTTTTACTGATTGGGTGTTTGTTATTAAGTCTGTAACTTTTTTGGTTTTGCATATTTATACACTTGTAAGTAGTATATTTTTTCATATGAAGCCTGTTGTGTTACTTGCTTCTATACCATGTTTTAATGAGACTCTTAGATATCATGATGCCTAAGTCTTGAGATTTTTACCCTGGATTTTATTAAAACGACACTTTAAAATGGAAACTTAGGTATTTTTTTCTCTGGGTTTTTTTCTTCATATGATATGCTGTTAATCTGTTCAGATTTGTGTAATAACCAACAGGATTTCCTATTTCTCTCTTTTATTATCACTGAACAATTATTACAAATATTCAAGATTCCTCCATTTATCATATAAATTGTAGGATCTTGATCCTCTGTTAAAATATTACAGGGACTGACAGCACAACCATAGTAAGAAAGGGATAGGAACATTTTAATTTTTACATCTTAACAATACTGAAAAGTAGATCACACATCATTCTGTTAGCTTGATTTCTCGGGCCCTCTCCATTCATTTTGTATTTAGTTAAATAGTAATACCTTGTCTGAAATCATAATTATATAAAACATGAAGGCAACTTAAACTAATTGATTATACTTTCCTACTGAAATAGGTTAAGAATATTAACATGCAACATTTTTACATCTCAGCTGAGAAGTGGTCATATCTTAAGTTGAACTAAGCACATTGTCTGTAGTTACATTAATGTAGTGTAGGAAGAGAGAGTTCCAGCTCATAACTTATTCAAAAAAGAATGATTTGTGAACAACTGCTCAGTGCCAGTCTCCTTCTCCCAAGTAACAATTGATAGGACTAGAAGAAACAGCTTCAAATTGTGCCAGGGGAAGTTTAGATCGGATATTAGAAAACAAAAAAATCTTCTCCAAAAGAGTTGTCAAGCATTGGAACAGGCTGTCCAGGAAAATGGTTAAGTCACCATACCTGGAAGTATCTAGAAGTCATATAGATGTGGCACTTAGGGACATGATTTGATCATGGACTTGGCATTGCTGGGTGAACAGCTGGACTCAAAGGTCTTTTCCACTCTAAATCTTAAAATGTCCTCTGGATTTCTGTAAGGCCTTTGATGTGGTCCCTCACAACATCCTTATCTCCAAGCTGGAGAGGCATGGATTTGAAGGGTGCACTATTCCATGGATAAGGGATTGGATCGATGGACGCAGACAGAGACTTGTGGTTAATGGCTCTATGACCAGGTGGAGGCTGGTGACAAGTGCTGTGCCTCTGCTCTGGGACCAGTGCTCTTCAGCATTGTCATCAATGACATGGACAGTGGTATCAAGCACACCCTCAGTGAGTTTGCAGAGGACATGAAGCTGAGTGGTGCAGTGGGCACAAGAGAAGGAAGGGATGCCATCCAGGGAAGCCTGGACAAGCTAGAAGTGTATCTGCAACATCATGAAGTTAACTCCAAGTGCAAGATGCTGTACCTGGGTTATGGCAATCCCAAGCATGGACACAGACTGGGAGATGAACTTATTGAGAGCAGTCCTGTGGAGAAAAAATTGCAAGTTCATAAAAAGCTGGATGTGACTCTGCCATGTGCAATCCCAGCCCAGAAAGCCAAACGTGTCCTGGGCTGCATCCAAAGCAGCGTGGGCAGCAGGGGAGGGAGGGGATTCTGCCCCTCTGCTCCACTCTGGTGAGACCCCACCTGGAACACTGCATCCAGCTCTGGGGTCCCGGCACAGGAAGGACATGGACCTGTTAGAGTTGTCCCAGAGGAGGGCCACAAAGATGATCAAAGGGCTGGAGCATCTCTTTTGCAAAGACAGGCTGAGGGTGCTGTGAGGATGGTGAGGCAGTGGAACAGGTTGCTTAGAGAAGCTGTGGGTGCCCCACCCCTGAAGGTGTTCAAAACCTATTTGGGTGGGGCCCTGAGCAATATGATCTTGTGGGTGGCACCCACAAGATCATGGTGCCCATGGTGGAATGGTTGAAATTATATGATCTTTAAGGTCCCTTCCAAAATAAACCATTCTAGGATTCTAAATGATTTTGTGATTCTATAGGTCTTTTTCATTTGTCCAGTAGGACAACTGATAAAGAAATACTTTAAAGATACGAAAAATTGTTTTTAACCTCCCAGAGTGTAAGACCTGTGAAAGACATTTGTTGTCTTTAGAGGAAAGGAAAAGGCAGATGGATTATATAAGTTCCAGTTTGAGGTTGCTTATTATGCTTCATCTTAGCATTAGCATAATTTCCTCTAGGTTTCTTTGATCTTTCTTTGTTTGCCTCAAGTCATTTCAAGAGTTATGCTTGAAATGCTTCAGTCCACTGGAAAAGCATTGTTGTGAATTTTTGCTGCTGCATAGATTTTCTTGGAGCTGAAACTGTACTGTAGTGTCCAAGACAAGCAGACACAGCCCATGCTCTATAACTGTAGACAGAAGAAGGTAAGAAGGCCGAATCCTGGATGTGGCCTGGATGTGCCATTGCACATGGTAGGGTCACATTCAGCCAAGGAAAACTGACAACACAGAGTCATGCACTTCTACAGACATCTACTGCAAGATTTTTCAATCCCCACTACTTCAGAAGAAGCACATTTTAACCATGCATTGTGTAGGATCACTCTAACTCCTAGTTTCTTTTTTTTTTTTTTAATTTATATTTTTATTAGTGTGACATTTTCAAATGCTAATCAATGTATGTGTTTACCACTACCCATATTTTACATAGCCAGTGCAAACTGACCTTTATGCTGTAAAATAAAGAGTTGGGAACAGGAGTGTTGAGAAGTCTCCCAGCACATGAAATCTTTTATAAGATTCAAGAATAGCTCCTCAAATAAAATCTTCTGATCCAGTTTTGTCTGGGACAGGATTTAACCAGTTACAAATACTTGGAGCACTGGGCAGGAATCAAGTTTTTTCTTACATCTTAATGTAGTCTAAAATCCCTCCTTTTTCCCACTGCACATCAGTAATGCCAGACTGGCATCAAACACATGAACACTCACGCACTGTTCCCCTTTTGTGATCCCACAAGCAAAAGGTATAAAATATCTCTGTGACCCAGAACTATTTGCCTTTAACTCACTTTTATAGACAAGACGCAATTCTCTGTTTTGACTCATTTTTCTGCCACACATTAACTGTTTGATCTTAGATTTATTACCTTGTCTCACTGAGCCTCATGCACTGTCTGTCAAGCATTGGTAATGGAGCTTCTTGGCTCCCACATCTGTCCCAATTGTTTTGATGGCAAGCAATTCGGAGAGTGGGCTGTTGGGCACAGTATCCACACAGCACTTAGCACCACAGCACCACGCCATCTGAGGTCTTACATGCTTGAATGAAATCCGTAAAGTTATATGTAATAAATCTTCCTAAACCCTCCCGGAGGACTTGCATCTTCTATTCCATCTTAGGCAGAGGCAGTGAAGGCACTGACATTTAGTAGGAGAGACAAAGTTTCTGTCAGTAGAGTGAGCAAAAAGAGGTACATTTTTCTCAGTCTAGTGTGTGCCTCACCTCTGGCTCAGAGGATTGACTTTTCTGGGTTGAGGGCAGTTTATTTTCAAGGCTCATTCAGTCTTAGCCTCTGAGCCACGGTTGCAATCAAAGGTGTCAATCAGCATTAGCAGTAATTGTTTTATGATAGAGAACTGGAATGAGGCCACCAATTCATTTCCTATAGGCCACAAAGAAGCCATCTAATTGTCACAATTTTCAGTCATTGCTGACCTCAGGCAATTTCATGCCGTTATCTGGAGGTTAAAAGCTCCCGATATCATTACCTGACAAAAAAGCCATCTATGCCTTTGAATTCTCATTTCTGAAAAGATTTTTGGTCTGCCTACACTTCCTCATGCACTTGCAGCCGCTGCTGGTACAAGAACAGAGAAGTAATTGGTGGTGTCCAGGTTTAGCCAGCCCAGCTGCCACCTGCCTCTGTGCACAGTTGTTTTTTGCTGTGTGGCCCAAGGGACCACAGTAGCTTTAAACCATCTGAATCTCACCCAAAGAGGGAGTCAGTATTTACGAAAACATTTCAACAAGTAACTGCAGGGGTTTTTATTGCAGTTCTGGGGACTGGTATTTCAAAAGCATAGAGAGCATTAGCAGACCTCATTCCATTAACTTGACATTAGCTTGATAGTAACTTGATATTGGCTTGATATTGCATTTGAAAGCATTTACTCTTTTGGGAGTGAGGTTCAGGCCATTATTTTTGTATGGGTGGTTTTGTTTTCTTTCTTCTTCACAGTGGAGTATTTAATGAACGGTTGCTTTTGCATTTAGTTTTCCATTTTACTTAGCTATTTGAAAGACCCATAGAGCATCTCACTATGAGAGACAGTCTTGAAGATGGTTCATGATACAGTCTTCTTTACAGTTCCTCTACTGTGTTTATATGATACAGCTATTGAGATTTATAAAACTAAATTTAACTGGTTTTAAAAATAGAAATGCTGGTATCTCTAGCCATATATACTAGCATTTTATTGCAAAAAGAGATCCAAGAAAATGGAAAAGGTTGAGAAGGAAGACACATTTCCGTGGAAGTCAAAATAGACAAATTTGAGCTTCAAATTATTTTGGCTGCAGTTGACATTCTTTTTTCATCTTTTCTGTAATGGGGAAAAAAAAATCCAACTTAATCATAGAACTATAGAATAGTTTGGGTTGGAAGGGACCTTAAAGATCATATAGTTCCAGCAGCAATGGGCAGGGACACCTTCCACTAGACCAGGTTGCTCAGAGCTACATCCAGCCTGCTCTCTTGAACACCTCCAGGGATGGGGTATCCATAACTTCTCTGGGCAACCTGTTCCATGCCTCACCATCCTCACGGTGTAGAACTTCCTCCTAATATCAAATTTAAACCTACTCTCTTTTACTTCAGTTTTTTAATAAGCCCTTAGAAGACAATTTCCAGTGTGTGTGTATATAGATATGGATATAGATATAGATATATATGTAGATATAGATATAAATATAGATAGATATAGATATATAGATATAGATATAGATATAGATATAGATATAGATATAGATAAGATATAGATATAGATAGATATAGATATATAAATATATATAGTCCAGCCTATCATTTTGGGTCAATATTCCTTCTCCCTTATGAGTAATAAAAGTGAGAGCAGAATAGCTCAAAAAAAAAAAAAAAGCCCAGAATATCACAATAATTTTCTCTGCTTTGTTAAATAAGCATATACTTAACATCAGGGATAGCACCACGTTCTTCCTCTACCTTTTTCTATGTTATATAATGCACTAAACAGATGACAGTAAGATATTGTTAAAATAAAATTCAGAACAAAACACACACCCCACCCCCAGAAAACAGTCTTAAATAAAAAACCTCTGTTATGCAACACTGAAAATTGCTGAAATATTGTTTGACAGTTTTGAACTACACTGGTCTCAGCAAATGTTTAAATAGCTGGAAGTCAAAAAGAAGGTACTAATCCACTGCTTATGGATGCTATAGGAACACAGGTGCATACAGTATCCTTCACTTGCTAATTCTTCCTACAGCCACTTCCAGAGGGGCAATAGTGGACCTGGATGCACTACTGTTGTGACCTAATAGGAAACTTTCAGAGTATAGGTAGCAGAACCTTTTGAAGACTTCCCAGCACTAATTTCTAAAATCGAATTACACATTTACTTGGTTTATTTTAGTGTATTTTATTAAGTAAAAACATTCAATTTCTATCTATTGCTTTGTCTTTTCTCCAGTCCACAGGGATGTCATCTCCTTCTCTTATGTATTGTCTAGATTTTCAGATTTTCTTTGCTTTTAAATATTAATTACTTCTTTCAAAAAAGAACAGAAAGAAAACAAGAAACAAACCTTAGACCTTTTTAGAATATAAATAAGCATAAGCTTCTTGTCTAGTAGCTCTGCCCAGTGAAACTGAATTTTTGCAGCAAAGCAGATATGTCACAATAAAACATTCAAAATACTAGAAGTACTTATAATTGGGTTATTAAGTTACATATTTATTTTGAAAATATTTACTGTCTTATCCTAGAAAAATTGTTAATAATTTTTGATGGGAAAGTAGAAACACTAGCTAATTTCTTCTTAACTTTGTGAAGTGCTGAAACATTTCTGGTCTCTGGGGATGGTTGAGGAGTAAGAAATCAGATTAAACAATATTTTTAGTGTCTCAAATCACTCTTAGTCTAGTCCTTTTCTCTCTTGCACTTCCTCTCTACTTTGTTCTCTGTCAGATGCATAGAAATTGAAGGCTGGATGGCTTTTCTTGAATCAAAACTTTTTTACAGTATAAGCAGCTTTAAGTGTCACTGTATTTTGAGTGGCTAGAGAGTGAGAAAAGGAAAGACTGTGAATTCAGCTTTTCAGTCATTTTTAAGGTAGTAGAAAGGATTCCTACTGATTTCATCAGCAAGTTCAGAAGTCTCTGATATAGTCTCACAGTACAACTGCAGATGGGAAAAAGAAATGCTCATTTTACTCCCTCAAGCCTTATCTTTTGAAAGTTCTTCTTACTTGCAACATGAACAGTACTTTTAAGAATAAACCTCTGAAACGGGACTGAAGTCTAGCTCAGAAAACCCTTCTGGTTTAGACTGAGGATTCACTAAACAGGATTTTAATTGATAATCTTAAAAAGAGAATGATGAAAAGTAGTGGTAAGGACATCTAAGGTCTTCTCTATGTCACCTGGATCTCAGGAATGCATGTGTAGTCTTGGCAGTGATCTGAGCAAAAATGGCAGTGTGCTTTGTAATGCTGGCCTAAGTTGTGTTCACCTAAATTTTCCATCCTGTCCCTTTTTTGCCCTGCTAGTTCTGTCTGTTGCATCACTTATTTAGAAAGATGTTCTGGGGCTGCAAGAATCTAAGTCTTTTAGCCTGTGAATCATTATTAACATCGCTAATTTTCACCCATATAGGCAAAAGCTGTCACTCCCAAGTTGAAAGTCTCTTTCTGTGACTTCAGCATTCATTTGGTTAAGCTCAGTAGCAAAGCAGTACCTGTAAAAAAAAAAAAAAAAAAAAAAAAAAAAAAAACAACAAAAAAAACTGAACAAGGAACAATGTTTTACATTAGGAAGGTCATCAGTTTCCTTGTCAGAACTGAAAGGAAATGTATTTGTTTTTTCCCTTGTCTTTATTTTACATTCTACAAACACAAAAATTCCACCAATGATCAGTGAAAAAAAGGATTGTCTCTCAGTGCAGTGGTGATTAGACTTCCCCTCTGACAACATGGACTGAGCTTCAGAAAAAGATTCTTCTGTTACTCATTTAAGAAAATGGGTCTTATGCTTCACATTTTGCTATTTATGCAGTCCTTTATACCCAGATAAAAGCAGGTATGAAATGCAATCAGTTCAGTCTTGTTCTCTTACATCTGCTATATACAGACATAAATCATGCATGAGCTGCTTAGTAGGGAAGACTCAAGTTTGAAGTATCTATGTTTTACGAACTTTCCTATGAGTAGTTTTCTATGAGTCAAAACTAGGCTGGGAGAAAAAAAAGTACTTCAAGGAACTTCAAGCAGGTAATTTTTCCAATCTGTTGTGTTATCTCATGTGCTTTGTCAGCAGTGATCTGAAAGTTACCTGCCCAAGTTCTCAGTCCTTTGGCATTAATACTCTCTGCTCTGGGACAGTGTTAACTACTACCTTCTTTGGCCTCCCCAAGGACAGAACAGATAAGGAGTTCATGGATTTGTTGGTGAAAACTTTTTCTCTTTTAAGTAGCATGAGACAAATGCAAGTGACACCGTACAAGTTATTGTCATACAAGTCACGGATCTCCTGGGGGTATGTATGACCACAGTCTGTTCTACTTCTCACACGTGTGAAAGTTAATTTTGAAGAGTGGGAGGCAAACCAGAGGAGAGGAAATGGGAGGGCAGAGACTCAGCCTTCCTTTGGTGCCTCTTTCATGGAAGTTACTGAGCTTCATATCTCATAAAATATTCATCACGTTTGAAGAATAAAACAACATGTGTGTGTCTGCTCTCAGCCTTTAGGAAAGAGAAAAATTCCTCATGGATATGATTTATATTCATTGTGTAAGCTTTTGTGTGGTTGGTAAGTCAGTGAGAATAAAGATCGTGTGGAAAAATGGTTTGAAAGACTCTGCATGTTGTAGCTCACAGCCCTCATTGTGCTGCAGAAATATGATTTATTTTTATACTTCACTAACAAGACTCTCTGGTGAGATGGATGTTAATCTCCACAGACTGCTCTTCCTCTAGAAAAAAAATATTCCTAGAAGACATTTTTTAATGAGCTATAGGAGCTGCCTATCCGTATCTATGCCTCCTATTAAAATGAAGGCAGCCAACTTCTGAAGATTATTTTACTGCATTTTAAAGAGGAACAAGCATTCAAAAACAAGGAATGCTTGCAGACATGTCCTAATACATTACTACCTTTTAATTCCAAAATTTTCCTTCTGAGTCCCCTTCTGCTTCCTCCTGCCAGAAACAGTGCTGACTGAAACGCTGGCACCTTGCCACAGTATCCCTGCCTTTTGTTCAGTTCTTCCCACACAGTCTTCAGTAGCTCCAGATCTTTCATAATTTCTTTAGTAACATAGTCTTATTTGTTTTTCTGTGCTGCCCTGTGAAGTTTCCTTCTCATGAAAATAAAGACATTTTTTAATTTTTTGAATCATTCACTTTCATAGGTAAGGTCCAATAGTTTGTAATTTTTTTCTTTGTTGACTGTATGCTATACCATGCTTAGTCATATTTCTGTATTGAATTTAGTGATAAAATCCAGGTGAGCTATACTTTGGATCACACTCTCAATCATCTCTTCCAAACAATGCCTCATGCTATCCATAATCCTGGGATAACTAAACTAACATTTTCTTTGCATCATTTAGCTTCTATCACCCTTCATACTTTTCTCCCTAAAANATATATAATAAACTATATATTTGGTGATACGTAATCACATGGTTCTTGTCTTGGTACCACTCACCATAATGACACATGATATAAGCTGACCTATGTCACAGTTAGCATCAGTGACATGATATGGGAATGTGATTTCTAGGGGTGACTGCTTTTTCTACTGGTTTGCCGTGGTTACCATGGCTACCTAAATAATTTTTGGGAGGTTTTCAGGGTGGTGAGATGGTCCCAAACTATGGTTGTCCTAGGGTAAAGGAAGCATTAAATT
>VYXC01006594.1:55124-83921 GCA_013397175.1 Platysteira castanea
CCTTCATACTTTTCTCCCTAAAATCTATTTTACTGCTAAGGCTAAATCTTTCTTTTTGGAGGTTATAATTGGGTCCTGTCTCCTATCTAAAAAGTGTTTTCAAATGACAAAGATGATGTGTGTCTCCTCCCATGTTGTGGATTGTGGGTCTCCTCACGCAATCTCCAGTGTTCTCTCACAGGTGTATAAATAAAGTATATCTACCATGGCTACCTAAATAATTTTTGGGAGGTTTTCAGGGTGGTGAGATGGTCCCAAACTATGGTTGTCCTAGGGTAAAGGAAGCATTAAATTCTTCTGTAGTTATTTCCACTGTTAGACAGGTGCAATTCTAGTTTCATTCTTCCATTGTAATTGGAATTACAGAGCAGCTTACTTTGGGAAAACTAATTCTTTGCAGATGTGAATACTCAGTAATAACTATTAAGAGATAATAATTCTAACAGAAAATGTAATACTGGGGAGAAGACATTGTGTGATCTGAAAGAATCATGGTCTAACCAGTTTGTCGGATTTAAAAACATAACCGAAATAATTACCTGCTTCAGAAATGCTTTGCTTTGTGATACTTTTTAATGCTTTTTTCCTGTAATATACTGGTATTTGCACTGTCATCAGACCGTGGCCATGGTCCAGGTCTCACTTATACTAAGTGGTGTATGAAAGAATAAGAGCTCTCTTTCCATGTTGTTTACAGTGTAAGACAGCAGCTGGAAACAACATGCCAGGGGAGTACAAGACTGAGGCAATACTGATCGATACGTTGAGCAGTGATCTCAGCAGTACCTAACTGATGGGGTTTTTTATGCAAACAGCACCACAATAGTGTTAAGGAGACTTTGTGAGAGTTTATAGGAAGTTCTAAAGTTGTGAGAAAAAGTATAGAAAGAGATGTATGTCTGTTATATAGTGTCAAATCCATAAATGGGGACATGACAATTATGTTACATTTGAAAAATTTTTGGTAATACTGGGGCAATTTAACAGGCAATCTGAACTGAAATATTCTCCATCTAGCACTTAACTACAGAGGGCCTTGGCATAAATAATTTTTTAAGCTTTCACAGTTTTTTATAGGGCATCAAAGTTTATTTCAGGTTCATTTCAGCTGTTCCTTTTTGTAGAAACCCCTGTCAGCTGCAGAATACCTGAAAGGCTCTGCAAGATATTCTGCCAGAAGACAGGCTGACATAATGCTCTTTATTCTAGAATTTCACTGAAGTGGTATGCCCATGAGTCAACTTTGTTATGTATAAGCACAAAATAGGAGAAATGTTGTTCCATTTTCAGTCCAAGGTGCAGATCCTTAGTTTCAGAAAAACAGTTTTAGTGACAGTAATTGATTTTAGGAAAAATGTTAAATATTTACATAAAAGCAAAAATACAGCAGAAAGAAGTCTGCATGCCCAGAGGTTCGTTAAGTAACCTGTTCCAGTCTCATCCCCCTCATAACTAAAAATGTCTTCCTTATATCCCACCTTGACCTACTCTTTCAGTAGATACTCTTTCAGCATAAAACCAATGCCAACTGTTTTGTCACTACAGGCCATGGTAAAAAGTCTTTCTCTGTCTTTCATATAAGCATCCTTTAAATATTGAAAGGTCACAAGGCTATATCCGTTTTTGCTAAGCAAAATACTACAGACCATGATTTTATGGAAAATGTGCATGGCAATTTTATTTTCTTAGCACTTATCTGGTTTATAGTTGTATCTCAGTGACAGGCTTTGGAAAGTTTTGATTCTTAGACCAAAAAAAGAGTCACCACAGACTTCTTAGGACTGTTGTATGCAACCTACAGGATAGATACAGGCTTCCATTCATATGACAGCTGAAGTAGAAGTTGAAAGACATCAACCTCAACAAAACAGGACACACTGTTCATTTAATGTCAAAATTCAAATATTTTCCCACTAATTTTTACTCCTTACTAAGATTTAGCTCATTCAATACCAGTGCTACGTTTTCACCTTGAAAATTATTTAAAAGTGTACTGAGACTTCTGCCCTCTAAAACTAAATTTTGAAACTAAAAGTTGTTGGAAGTACATCTCTTACCATAAAAAAACCTGAAAATCATTTTCCAGCTGATGCCTGAAAAAAATTCAGCTACACTTTCAAGAGTAGTGGGTATTTCGTGATTTTTTTGGCATTTGCTAAGGTGAAAATTTTGCTACTAAACCCATTAAAGAGTTTAAAAAGAATTAAAATTGTTATATAGACAAGAGAGGGGAAAACATTCATTTTATTAAAGACAGATATTTATTCTTCCATATGGAGTTTAATTTAAATGTGCTACTTCCTTTGAATAGAAATAAAGAGCTAATTTAATGTTACTGATCACAGAAGTGATGCCTAAGATTTTTAGCTTCTTATATTTTTCATATATTGATAGCTTTGTAGATTGCTAAAGCATGGCTGGAGCTTCTAGTACTTATCTTTCTTCCCTACATTTCTAACCTTATAAACACATTCCTAAATATTACTTAGTCTTCTTCCAATAAGAGAATCAGCTACAAGGACGTTCTGTTTTCCAACCAGAACCTGGACCAGACATAACAAAAGTGGGGGGAAAGAAATCCCTGGACTACTTCCAATGGGGGAAGGAATTATTACCTAGCCAACTAACCTTTTAGTTGGACAGTGTATGATAAGTTTACCAATCAACTAACCTTATAAAATTTGTAGAATTACTATACCCTATGCTATTTTTGCCATATTGTGTACCTGAAATCTTTCAAGAAAAAGTTTGCTTTTATATTCACTTTACCCTTGTTGGGAAGATCTATTCTATTTTCCAGGCATCAGAAGAATTTTTATTTCTGACTAAAAGAATTGTAGGTCATCTTTTCTTTAATATAAACAGTAATTAAAAGTGATTACTCATGCATGCTTGCTATCTCATTAGGCATTTGATGTAAAAAAAAATCCAATAAAAACTCTAAGTAGGTTGTGGGATTTCTTTTTATTTTTGAAAGGTTGGACTGAATAAGGTTTATTATTTCCATTAGGCCTTAGAATTTGATTATTCAATCAACCTACTTCAATCCAGGAAGTCACTTATGGTGCATCAGTTTAGTGATGCTCTTTGGTTTCTGACATGATTGTTTAAAGAAAAAATGTTATAAATAAATAAGATTGCTAGTTTCTTTCAGCTTCACTTTTTTCTCTGGCTTGTGTCACTCTTGCAGCAAATTTCACAAGCAGAGGAGGTAGAGAATACTAAAGAATACAAGCAGGACAGAAGAGCGAAGACACAGTTTTCCTTTAGTAACTATCAGTCTTGTCAAGGGTAAAAGAGCAATTTTTTTCTTTTACATTTAAAGGCACCTTTTTAATAATTTCTGGAGTCTTAAAAAGTTATTCTGGAAACAGATTTATTTCTCTGCTCATAGACTGAAGAGGAGCATACAATGGGGTTGTAGGCATATTAGGAGATTTCTTTACGTACCAATTCCTAAAATCTTTGTGATTGACTAATATGGGCCGAAAATCATTGTAAGGGAATACATATAAGCTTTATTTTACATAGCTGAGTTACAGGAAACAGTCACTCCCCTGCATCCCATGCTTAAGATTTGTTTTTTTCAAATGTCCTTGAAATGGCTTAAGTGCTGCTAAAACCAATAAAACTAAGTGCCTAAATAATCTTGTAGAATTGTCCCAATAAGGCTCTGAAATACATCATGGATTATATGACCTGACCTCAGTAGGCAATTGTATATTTATAACAACACTTGCAATATCCGTTTACAGGTATTATTTATGGTTACTTAATGCAGACTTATTCCAGGATAATCAATAGCACTGCACTGAGAGCAACAGAAATTTTGGGAGTCTGCCCTGTGCTTACAACAGGAGATCTGAGAGGGGACTCTAACCTGATCTTGTGTCTTAAGCTAAGTCCTTCTTCCATGCTAAGTATATCTTTTAAAGCTGCCAGTCACTTTTATTGATTCTGAAGTCTGGAATGCAAATGGGATGAAGAAGAGGGATAAATGAACTCATCTGCTTGCACTGAATGCCAGAGCTGAATAAATAGAATGGTCTAAAGTCAAAATATTGAAAAGTACTAGGGTCACATAAGCACCATATAAGATACTGAGACTGGAAAGTATGGCTTCTGCCGGTTTTTAAGATGTTTTTATGGCTGTTTCTTGATCTTAGAAAGTCCCATGCCAGAGCCAAGAAAAGTCGGAGACACCTGCGAGTTCGTGTTCAGGTTGTTTATTTTTTCTTATCTCGTAGTGTCTGGAGCGGGCACACCATGACCTGCTCCACCAAAATCCACCGCAGGAGTGCCACCCTGGAAAGGCAGTTTCTCCTTTTAATCTCTTTTAGGAAAACCAACCAAGTTCCACAACGTATTATTATTTATCAATTTATACCAATAATTCTCTACCTTTTCTTAACATGACAGTGCTACCTCCACCAATCCCCATCACCCTCGTCACAGCAGAAGATGGAGGAGAGAGAAGAAAGAGGAAGGACAAGGACACCGCCCTTTGCCCTCCATGTTAACTTTTTTCTCTCTTACCTCCATAAATCTAAAACCTACATTCACCCAGTGATAAGATAAGCTAATTACACATTTTCTTTCCATTTTGTATTTCTTCCCTCAATGTGGGTAACCTTCTCCAAGGACACGGATCAAACATAGAGTTCTGTGCTTTCGTCTCGAGTTCCAAAACTGTCTGGCAGGGCTCCAGACCCCCCTGGACGGTCAGAGGAATACTCTGGGCTGCCACAGGAAAGAGTTTATCTATTATATTTTGCCATGCTGGATTGCTAAGTGAACTAACCAGCTGACCAAAGTGTGAGTGATAATAATTGATACTTCAGAGTACAGCTTTAGCTAAATTAGTGTTTTGCTCCTGATACTGTTTTTAGGAACATGTTCAAATTTAGGCTTATAACTCTTGCTTTTTTTCAAGGACCTGCTTGGTCCTGGAGAGACTAGGCGGAAGTACTTCATGGATGTGCTTCATCAGACCACAAGAATCGTTGATTTCACTGCTTGAAAAATCAAGCATGTCAGAAAAAGATAGTGTGCATGAACATGGAGCCTCCGACCTCAGACACATAAAAGACTGTAGGTGGAGGAGGACTTCTTGGTAACAGCAAAGCTAATGAAAATGTGTTCCTGTTGCTACAAGGGGAGTGAACAAAGGCGTGGAGATGGTGGAGGTATATTTTTGTCTCTGCTTTTACTGTTAAAATCTGCCCTTAAGACACCCAAGTCTCTGAGCCTCCCAGTCCATGGGACCAGACAGAACTCACCAAGGACAACTGTCTGGTGTCTTTGCAGTGCTTATTTCTGTCACCTTCAAAGATTGCAGCTTTGTTTCTGATGCTTGAAAAAAGGCAAACATCACATCATCCTCAAAAAAGAGTAATAAGGAGAATTCATGCCATACAGGCAGGTCCATCTTCCCTTAGTCCCTCTGAAGAGTCTGGATCTACCCTGACTTTAGCGAGGCTTTTGTCACAGCATCCCAGAGTTTCCTTATCACTGAATTAGTGAGATCCAGTTTAGATAGCTGAATGACACAGTGGCTGGATGCACAAGCTCAAAGGGTTTTGGTGGTAGTACAAATTTCAGCTGACAGGCATTAACTAGTGTTGTCTAGTGGCCAAATTGGTGTTGTGTCCATGCAGTTTACTGGCTTTATGAATGCCTAGATGTTGGGAGAGAAAGCACTCCCAGATAGTTTGTGGATGACATCAGCCTGGGAGGAGCAGTCAGTGAGCTGAAGGGCAGGGCTGTATTTGAGAAGGACCTGGAAAAATGGCTTGACAGGAACCCTCTGGGGTTCCCCTAAGGCTGAGGAAAGTCTGGCCTCAAAGGTGACAACCAGCTATGAAGAGCTCTTCAGAAAGCACCCTGGGAGGCAGCAAGTTGCCAGAAGTCAGCAGTGCACCCAGGCCTCAGAGTAGCACCTGCACCAGGGAGTGGGGCAGCCAGCAGGACCAAGTGCTGTCCCAGTCTGGGCTGCAAGTGCAAGTCAGATTCCAACGTTCAGGAGTGAATCCAGAAGAGTTCCCGCCATTGCCAGGGCACAGGCAAACAAAAAGAGGCTGAGAGCTGTGTCAGTCCAAAGCAATGGTTCACATGATTAGTACAAGTAACTATTTGACTAGACATGAAAAAAATATAAACCAACCACCAGTGACATTCTCCTGATTTGCTTGGCATAAAACCTTGCTGGGGTCAGAACATACAGTACCCAGTAGTATCCCCTCACCCAAAGTATCAGTTTCTGTACCAGTACCTCACTGCAAAAGGTAGCCAGGTTAGTAAGGCAAGACTTACCCTAGATAAATCCACCCTGGCTGCTCCCGGGGTGGATCTTCCTTCTTTGTAGCTACAAGAGCCCACAGGGGGATTCACTTAATCCCCTTCCCAGAGACTGAGACAAGGTTGAGTTAGTGGTCCGTAGCTCCCAAAATCCTTCTTTTGCCCTACCTGAACATCAGTGTGATGTTTGTTTTCTTCAGTTTTTTGACCACTTACAACCTGATGCTGAACAGGAACCAATCTGGAGTGATAATTTTGGAAAGGAAGTAAAATGAACTTTTTTTCCTTTTAAAAAGTTGAGAAGAACAAGTTTTCCAAGGTGCTTGTAGAGTGTCGCTAGGGATTTCTTTATTTACTTCACTAATCTTGTCTCTGCCACAACCTCACTTCATTTTGACTGTTTTATGTTTAAACACAAGCAGAAGTCTGATATTTTCAAAATCAGGATGTTATTAATTACCTTCACAGATCAGATTGCTGATCCCACTTCTTTATAGTCTCCATCAGTGGATCCTTTTACATTTAGACTCTGAGTTTTCTTTGTTTATTGTAGAGCACTGCAGCTAAAGCAGAAACACAGTTTTCAGTCATGATATTCAGGTAATAGAAATTTTCAACAGGCTTGATCTAAATCAAATTTCCACATCTACCATGTCAGTGGAAGGGTATCAGATTCTGTCACTAGCCTTTGGATCTGGTTTTGTATTAATACGACTCTTAAAATATTCCTAGAACTCTGTAAAGAAATTTCAAGCTGTATAAAAAAAGAGTTAAGAATTACCTTGGTTGAATTAAAAAACTATATTGATTACTTTAATTTTTAATCCTACATTACTTACTTTGTTTTTATTCATATACCGCTAAATTTGAGAACTAAATTTTATTGCCTGCTTTTTAGCTGTAGTTAAGTAAAATATTAGTTCTTAGAAATAGCTCCCTATCCATGCATGTGAATACCTATGTCAAAATTTTAATTTTCATTAGAAATAGTTTTCCCTGAGAAAACTATATGGATAAATAGAAAATTGTCAGACTCCATATGAACATTTTTGATTTTTATGCAGTTGTTGACAATGAGGCCTGCCTTTTATTCAGAATTAATGGGGTTAAAATATAATAATAATATTGACATAAACAGCAAGAGTGAAGCAGTCTTCATTTTGTTTATTCAATACATCTCTGACATGGTCTTAACTATCATTTCTAGGAGTGACAAAGAATTTCTCATGATTGAATCTGAAAAAGCTGATGTCTTCCTCCACCTCAGTGTCATTCACTGAGGAATGTTGTCAGTGTAGAGAAGTCAAACTTTCTTAATGTCTGATATATTTAATAAAAAGCATGGTACTTCATCAACACTCATGCCAATCTTAATCACTTTTTGTACACTAAGCTTATATCAATGCACAGGCATCTGGGTAGCACATATCTGAGCTAGTATGAGCACACAGTAGAATTCTTCTTTCTGGAGCTACACAAATGGTAGGCTCCTATCCAGATCCAATTAATGCATATTTTTCAGGCTTCACAAAGTTCCTGGGTGCCCTGTTTCCTCTGTTCATTTTCAGGAGTCAGCTGCACATGGCTTGATGCTACACTTAGATGTACAGGTTTTTTGCAACGTTTGGGCTTCATATCAGAATAAAAGCTGGTGTACTGCTTCTTAAAGGGCATCCTACTAAAATTGCCTATCTGACTACAAGTGCACATTCATTTGTTCTTCCACTCATAATCTTTCTAAATAGAAAATACTGGGCCTCACTTGGTTCACTTTTCACCACTAACTACCTTGATGTTATAGCACTCCTTGTTACTTCATCGGTATCCTGCTAGGCCAGGCAAGGAAATTGCTCTTTAAAGTTACTCCTCCAGGCACAGTTTGGAGCTTCTATTAGGCTATCAGAAAGTAGAATCAGAAAAAACCCAAGTGCTTTTATTTCAACTTCTTTGAAAACCTGTCCAAAATACAGAGTAGAATTTGTGAACTCACAGAGGTGAGTGACTGCAGATGTGATTTCAAAAGCATTGTGGGAAACATGATTGTACTGCTCAAAAGTAGGAGTTTAACAAACTGTGGTGGGTTGACCCTGACATGATGCCAGATGGCTACCAAAGCACTCTATCAGTGCCCTTCTCAGCTGGACAGGGGAGAGAAATTATAGCAGAAATCTCATGGACAGATATAAGGACAGGGAGAGATCATACAGCAGTTGCTGTCATGGGCAAAACAGATTTGACTTGAAATTAGCTTAATTATTGTTAATCAAATCAAAGTAGGTTAATAAATAAAACTAAATTTTATTTACTCCTCCCTTTCTCCTGGGCACAGCTTCTCTCCTGAATTCTCTCCCTCCTCCCTCCACAGCAGCACAGGTGGATGCACTGTGATCAGTTCATCTCACATTGTCACTGCTGCTCTTTCCTCTGTAACCCTTCTGCAACTGAAACCTTGTCATGCAAACCTAATACACAGATCAGTGATAGGACTGCAAGTGACTATTCCTGCTGTAATAATCTCTGTTTGGTGGACAAACAGTGATTTTATTTTCACTTTCTGGTTAGATGTTCTATTTAGGCAATGCTCTGAGGAATTTCATTTCAGGCCAACAGCTTGTACACTGTCCAATAATTGTATTTCTCTTGTACGAACCAGTGTGTTGGTTGTCCTAAACTGCAGGACAACAAGGTTTTTCTTGCTTCTACATGAACTGTGATCACATAGCAACTGCTGAGGAGAATGACTGATAACATTCTGTTGTAACAGAAATGACTGGAGACAGATCTCTCTGTGAAGCAGTACTTGAGGACAGTGTACATTTCTTGAAGCTTTTAAATTAAACTGTGTGTAGTGCATGCTTCATGGGAACAGTGCTTATTTAAAAAAAACATTCACTCCACAGAACAGTATAAGCAATTCATCTACAGGCTAGCAATGTTTTACCTGTTGTTCCTTCTCAGACAGAAGATCAATAAATACGAGTAACCAGAAAAACTAACAACCTTTTGATGTCCACTGCTGAAGAGAGTCAGAGAATTGACTTTGCATTGGGAGAATCACAGGAGAAGTTGGTAGCTGCCTTCATGCATTACTGGTGTCAGTAGACAGCAACTGGGACAGACATACTTGGGAAATAATGGTGCTTTATACAACCATTCCCACCTTCAGTGTCCCTAGAATTTATATAGTTCTTTTATGTCTGATAAGCTAGATAAGTTGTCCCAAATTGCCCCTCTGTTATGAGTAAACAACTAGAATGCCTTTCAGCGATCAATACCTTTCCTCAGTACCAGATGAGAGAAAAATAGAACCTATTAAGGATGCATGAAAATAAATTGGTAGCACATCTCTATACTTGTAAAGCTGACCTTTCTAATAGCACATCATTCCAGGGAAGCATCCGTTTGTGTCATGGTGCTGTAAATTGATCTGCCTCTGGCATATTTGTTTCTTTATGAGAAAGTGTGCTTTAAAAACTATTGTTTGGGATTACTATTGCTGTTCTCATTGGGATGTGCTAAATGTTATGTTTAACAGTTTTGAAAATTTTGGTCTACAGAAGCAGTACTTCAGTGTTATGCTGGAGTTATGCTGGTAGTTCTTATAACTACCTTTGTAAGATCCTGTGCACCATAATCATAGAGAACTAATTTTTTAAAAGTCTGTTATCTTAGTATTTCATGTTCTCTATGCTGTTATAATCCTCATTATCATGGTGTGATAGGAATTGATTAATGTAAAATACAGTCAATTAGTATAAGATGTTATATTCATTCTGACCTTTTTGGGGAACATTTGGGATATTACACTGTTACTATTATATTACTATTTGGGATATTATTACTGTTGCTATTATTTTTTTTTTAATATGCATTGAACTACTTATTCTTAATTGAAATGAGGGACACACTGAGGTAAACAACAGCGTAATTGTTGTTCTAAACCAAAACTTTAATGAAAACAAAAAAAAAATTATGGATATCAATTGTATTTCAGCCTCACTGGCAACTCTCCAAACTCAGCAAGACTCCTAAGAAGAGTCTAAAGCTGCTTGTTCAATTGCAAGCCTTGGAAATGAAAAGACACTCATTTATGATTATGAGAGCAGTTAATTATTATTTCTTTGTTGCATATTTCCTCAGTGTGCTCCCAGGTGCAGTTTAGAAGTGAATAAGGAATCCTTGCTTCGCTGAATTCTACTGTAATTTTGCCCCTGGCTTCACTGAGGAACTGTGTCACTGGTTTTCCCAGAAAAGCACAACTGTCAAATCTGATTAGTGAGATTTTACTTTGATTTTTGCTAGGATGCACACATCCTAATGTGTATAAAGATTGTGGAAACTGGGCCTGGATTTTCACCTTAAATACAGTAATAGTGGCAATCTGCCTAACAGAAATATATGATAATCAAAGTGATAATATTGCTGAAATTAAAGTATGACACTAATAAGTCAAATGTATAATCTGAAAACCATGAAGTACAGGCAGAAAGAATTATTCTCTGTGAATATAATGCAAATGAGCTTATTATTGATATTCCTAGTTCAAAAAAGTTGCAAGAAACAATGAAAAAGATTCAGACAAAGTCTACATGAGTAAGTGACAGGATTAAGACCTTACTTTATTTTTTTTCTTACTGATGTTGCATTAGAAATACAATTACATATGCCCACATGAATGGTAAAAGGATTTGTGATAGATAACTCTTAGCAGACAAAAAGGTAGAAAACAGCATCTGGCACGTTTAGAATAGCAACCACTTTTAATGATAGTGATAGTTATTGATAATTAATATCAATGACAACACAATTGCTTAATAAGGAATGATGCAATACTAGTTTACCTGAAAGTTTGTTTTGGAAGACTGTGTTTATATAAAAAGTAGGATGTATTTAAAATGAGCAATGAGTCTAGTATGTGAATTGCTAGAAAGCTTTTTGGTAAGCTGTAAGTCAGCAAATAATATATGCGGTCTACTGAACTAATTATTGAATGATCTGTTTGGGGTGGTTTTTTGGTTTGTGTAACACTTCCTACTTTGAAAATACAGAATTTTGCAAATGATTTCTGACAAAAAAAATTACTGTCTAAACTATTTCAGTTACTTCTTCCATCTTCCAAATTCTCTATACCTATTGCATGTGGTATCATAACTAATATCAAGTATTGAAGTAATTACTTTGATAATATTAATACTTTTTAGTCTTCTATTGATAGTTCAAATATATTAATATTGCCTTAAGCTTATTAATAATAATGTCTTAAGCTGATGAAACAGCTTCAATTTTAAAATGATGTAAAAAAATCTACAAAAACTTTGTAGAAAAATATTAGAACTACATCATTTGCTCATCAAACTAGTTTTTGAAAATAAAAGTAGACACCAGAAGATTGCTTGGTAACATTTATATATTCTGGGTTGCATTTGGATGAAAAAGAGGAATTATGTCAACTTAAAGGATATGTGGGATTTTATTTGATGAGGAGGAAGAACTTCAGCTTTTTAACATGTGCAATTTTGACACATTCCACTTTTAGAAAAGCAAAACACAAACAAAAATCAACACAATTCAGAAATCTAAATCAGACTTAACATTAGAATGGGATCTGTTGTTCATCAGCTCATTTTGAAGTAGATTGACACATTTTTCTGAAACTGTGCATATCCTAAAGAAATATTAATAATCATGTCACAGCTTCAGGTAGTACAGAATCTATCTAAATGAAATGCCAGCATAGATTTTATTTTATTTTTTAAATCTCTTACAAATATTTATAGCACCTTTCTTTCTAGAAAGATAGTAAAATAACACTCTAAAGCCTAAGAAAAGAAGAGACCATAAAATTGTGGAGGGTGCTTGCTATTTTAGAACAGTTGTATTTTTTAAATTCTAAAATGTTATTTATTTCGTATTATTATGATTATAGCTAAGCTTATTAAAATCCTGTAGTCCTTTTGGGGAATTTCTCTCAAAGATATCTATCATAAAAGAAAGTAGTATTACATTCATTTCTACACATGAACATATTGAAATATAGCCAGAAGCATAGAAAAATAAAAATATTAAAGAGTCAAACTTCTTCTACACTTAATTTACACTATAGTTGTTCTTGCCACAGAGCACTGGAAGAGGAAAAAAATAAGAAATTATTGTTTCATTTTACGTGTATGATATTAGTGAATTTTGCTGAGCTTCTGATGAGCAATGGCTAAAGAAGGAGTAAGCCTGAGAGAAAATAAATAGATTGCCTATGGTAATGTTAGCCATGGCAAAGGAGTGAATTCTCTAATTAAAAAAAACAGCCATAAGAGCAATAAATTCTCAGGACTACATGATATTTGTCTAAGAAATCACAGGAAAATGAGTAATGTCTCATCTTCTAAGGAGAGTATATGATTTTCTCTTAAAATTTTTATCTCCCGTCTCATACAACTTTCCCCAATGAGCTTTGTTAAGCCCCTTGACTTTCTAATAGGCCCATCACTTGTTATTAGGTAGTGTACTGATATCCTGTATGCTCTTATAGGACTGAGAAAACTGCCTTTACTTTTCCTGAAAATTTTGCACCCTGAAAGAGTAACATAAGTTTTTTACCTGCTCAGGGCAAGCCAAATCCTTTTGGTCTTTTCCCTAGGAGAAAGATATTTCTTCATGCATTTATGTTAACAAGGCAACTTACAAGAGCAGCAGAAAGAACATCAGAACATCTGATGCAAGAGAAAAAGAAAAAGTAGTCAATAAGGGAGCAGATGAACCAGATAAATTTAATGGTCACCAAAACATTATTCCAAGTGGTCTTCAGAGCTCAGTAGAATCATGAAGTCCTTGAATAAGCCTATTCATATTAAATGTGAAGTGTTATTTATTGAAGTTACAGTCAAACAATGCACTCTACATAAAATTACTGTGACTTTATTTATTTATTTATTTATTTAGCTTGAGTTTTGTTTGAAGAGTAGAGATGGTAGCACTAATATTTAAAAAGAATATTTTTCTTTGTTGAATAAGAAGAGATTTCTGGGTGAAATCCCTGCATACTGAGGTAAAAAACAATTCTTCATGTGTATGGGACTCCACACAGGGTCTTGGCATAGCTCTGTCCAGAGGAGGATACCCCACACTGAATTCCTTCTGGTGCTGACTGAGCATCTAGTGGGCTTTTATATGTGGTCCACCTCAAAGAATGGTTACAAGTCCAAAGCCACCCTGATCTCATGAAGAATTTCTGAAAATAGCCATGGTTTGATTCAGCTCTGCTGTTTTCAGCAATGGTTTTAGTTTTTATTTATAAACTTATTAAATTATTTTGTATGTCTTCTCTTCCACCCAAATGGCTTTTTGTTTCTCTTCTTGAAAAGTTAATTTTCCCAATTTACTCTCTGGTGAAAGCTGCCTGTCTCCTTCCTGCAGACTAAAAGCTTTTCAATCTGCTATGGAGAGATGACTTTGCAAAATATATTGTATGACAATTACATTCAGTATGGACATTGCCTCACTCTTAGAGTGAAAATACTTGTTCTGTCACTGCCACAGCTGTTTTTCAGGTTTTACTGAGCTGTGATCATTCACTGTAATACGTGAGGCACTATTTTAACCAAATTAAACTGGTTTNAGATAAATGTGTCCAACGCTGTTTTTGCATAAAAAATTAACATTCATTAAAAATTCATCAATTGACTGAGACACTTGATTCGATTAATATTTGAGATGCAACATGGGCCTTCAATGTTACATCTACATCGTAGCCATGATTGTTTTAAATGTGCCATGAGTTTTCTGTGCCAATATGGCAGATAATTTCACACAGTGATATCACTGAAGAGTCCTTACAAAGCAATTACAACTCAATATAATTTTTTTCTACTTACATTTTCAAAGAGATACATAGATATTAATAAGCAGAAGCACTTCATGATAACTTTATGAAGTTTTTCCACATTTTCCTGTTCTTCTCAACCTACAGCCATGTAACTAACAGTTTATACAAAATTTACTTTCTTATTACTCTAATCAATAGAATATCTTTCTTTCATTCGCATCAGTGCATCTGAAGAAGAAAATATCACACAATGCATACACCTTAAAAGCCATGAAAAGGAAAGTCCAGTATCTCCAAAATTGCAATTCATATTTTGCTTGCACTTACTATTAAAGCAACATGCCAAAAAAGAAAATTAAAAAGCGTTAGTAGATCAGCCTCTNAAAAAAGAATATGTGAAAAATTGAGAGAAAAAAAAAAAAAAAAAAAAAAAAAAAAAAAAAAAAAAAAAAAAAAAAAAAAAAAAAAAAAAAGAAACCAAACCCTATAAAAAGTAAGTCTGTAAGAAATTTCTGTGTTTTTTCCTACTGGTTTTTATTTCTGAGTGGATTGACTGAACAAATATGTTTTGATGTGTAGACATGGAAAGCTGAGGCCTGAAGAAATGAACTCATGACTGAAAAGAAAAACACAAGCTGTTTTCTAGACTTTACCTATGAATTAGCATTAGACTAAAAGGAAAAAAAAACAACAAAAACCAAACCACAGATAAATGTGTCCAACGCTGTTTTTGCATAAAAAATTAACATTCATTAAAAATTCATCAATTGACTGAGACACTTGATTCGATTAATATTTGAGATGCAACATGGGCCTTCAATGTTACATCTACATCGTAGCCATGATTGTTTTAAATGTGCCATGAGTTTTCTGTGCCAATATGGCAGATAATTTCACACAGTGATATCACTGAAGAGTCCTTACAAAGCAATTACAACTCAATATAATTTTTTTCTACTTACATTTTCAAAGAGATACATAGATATTAATAAGCAGAAGCACTTCATGATAACTTTATGAAGTTTTTCCACATTTTCCTGTTCTTCTCAACCTACAGCCATGTAACTAACAGTTTATACAAAATTTACTTTCTTATTACTCTAATCAATAGAATATCTTTCTTTCATTCGCATCAGTGCATCTGAAGAAGAAAATATCACACAATGCATACACCTTAAAAGCCATGAAAAGGAAAGTCCAGTATCTCCAAAATTGCAATTCATATTTTGCTTGCACTTACTATTAAAGCAACATGCCAAAAAAGAAAATTAAAAAGCGTTAGTAGATCAGCCTCTCTGTTTCTGCTTTAAAGTGTGTAAGTTTTCTGATTTCTGTTATAAAGTGTGGAAGTAAAAAGTAACACAATGTACACAAACACTACCAGATCCCACAAACATTTAATTTTCTGAATGTATTTTTTTGAAATCCAGGACTGAAAAAAAAATGAAAACATCAAATATTTACAAACCTAGAATTCTTGCAGGATAAATTCCTCTATATAAGTTGAAACACTTAGGTTGATCACATAAAAAGACATAGATGGAATAGAAATACATTATCTAACTTAAGAGATATTATGACATATCAACAACCAAAAAAAAAAAATAATCCTAACACTTATTTGAATAGAAAATGCCTTCACAGTGATTGTATGAGAACTTCTGGTACTGAAATACCACAGATTCCTTACCTGAAGCAAGCCATGTAGCATGCTCCCCCTTCTGCGAAACAAAATTATAATGGCTACTATTGAAGATGTATGTTTAAGGAGAAATATTGTCAACAATATCAGGCACTCAAATATTATACTTATGTAAATGGCAAAACCATAAAATGTTATAGAGAATGTTACTGTAAAATTCTGAACTGAAGCGTATCATGCAAGAAAGCCTTCATATATATCATATTTTAGTAGTTCTGTGTCGGTTCCATCTCCTTCCTGCTCTAATACTTGGGCGCCATTTGTTGCATTGCATTTATTTCTCTTTGGCCCGTGCCTGGGGGGGGAAGGCGGAAGGGGAAAAGGGAAGGGGAAGGGAAAGGGGGAGGAGGGAATCACAAGAGCCCCTCGCAGCCGCTGGGCATGCTTAAAACAGACTCAAAAGCCTGCGTGTACAAGGCTTGCACCAATAAACAGCTAACAGGGGAGGATACGCATCTCAGGAACCAGCGGGAATGGAGGGTAGGAGGAATCAGATAACCTGAACCAGTTGGAGTAGCGAGGAAGGGATGATAGGCAGAGTTACAACTAGGGATAAGCCATACATTTGAAAGGGGGAACAGAACAAACCATTTGGAGGAAGGTGCGTAACCACAAATACTGAAAACTTTTCTTCCTGCTCTCTGATAATTTTTTGAGGTCTATCCAAATAATAGTTGTTACATATCCACGAGAAGGAAATGAAGCTCTCTGTTGCCACTTATAATGTAGTTTACTTCATCTGTTGAAAGTCCTGTAATATCACCACTGATACAGTGTAATGATGCAGTACCTCAGACATAAACTGGTCCATTAACTTTCAAATGATCTAAAAGAGGAGGGCTAGGCATGGCATCTCATTTTAGATACAGTCTTACTGGATTTTGTAATGTTGCTGTCTATCTGTGGGATGTGAAGGTTTTATATAGGAATTTTGCCTGTGACTAAAAGCCACATGTACACTCAGAAAAAGTGAAAATTGAAACTAATTTGGGAAAATTAGATCAGAAGGTGCCTATATACAGGGCATCTAGGCATTGGTCTCTAGGACTGAAAGCAGCAAGCACATAGGCTAAAGTCCAAATGCACAATGAATTACACATAGGCACCATAATATTCATAAATTCAGAGTCGAATTTGACAGAAAATAAAATGCGGGAACATAAGTATACAAGCATAAATAATTTCTTATAGGGTTGCTTAAGTTCAGTTGTTGGTAAAACAAGATTTTTATTATAAATGAAAAACCTTTTATTTGGTCAGTCATTTGCTAATTCAGTAACTTTTCTTTTCATCAAATGGGACTGTATAACCAGGAATTAATCTGACAAAGTGCACACACACCCCAACCCGAAATCTGGAAAATTATCAAATTTTGATTTAAACAATTTAAAGATGTATGACTAAGGATAGGTGTCTCTGATAGCATTAGTAAAAGAGAAGGAGTCTGAAAGAGCATGCAGCTGTGTGTGAGAGACCATTTCACGTTCTCACACAAGTGAAATGAGGAGGATTGGGCCTGTCCTTAAGTTTAATGGTAAGCAGAAGCAAGGTCCCTAGTGTTGGGTTTGAACCTGCTTGCTTTCCTTCCTTTCTTCTTTTCCTCTGCTTCTCTCTGTTGTTGCTGGGTGTAGACCCCATACTTACATCAAAAGCTTACACTGAATCTTGCAGAACCTTTTAAGATTTACATGTGTTAACAAAAAGAGACTCTAAACCTGGAACCCCTATTTGGGGTAGTATCAGCAAAGACCAAAGGGTTGCTGTTAGTCTTGGCCTGTCAGGGGAGGAGTGGGAGGCTTCTTCTGCTGGGAATAAAAAAAGAGATTCTGGAGACCCATTAGCTTGGAAATCCCACCTGGAGCAGGACCATCAAGTACTGGAAGCTGCCCATAGCAGGAAATGGAATTCTCATGTGTGGAAGGAGATCGCAGGATGATACATAGCCACCCTGAAGTTATCAAGGTGTTCTGATCCCTGAGTTGTCATGGGAGCATCCATTTAGCACAGAAGCATTTGAGATTAATGGTCATGCCCAGCTGATCTTCCTAGAACCATAAAATCCTAGAAGCGTAGAATATCCTGAGTTGGAAGGGACCCACATGGGTAATCAAGCCCAACTTTAACTGTGCATAGGACAACTACAAGAGTCACACTGTGCACCTGAGAGCATTGTCCAAGTGCTTCTTGAACTCTCACAGGCTGGTGCTGCAAGCACTTCCCTGGGGAGCCAGTTCCAGTGCCCAACCACCCTCCAGGTAAAGAACCTTTTTCTAATATCCTACCTAAACCTCCCAACATAGCTTCAGGCCATTCCCTTGTGTGCTGGCACTGGTCACCACAGAGAAGAGATCAATGCCTGCCCCACCATTTCCCCTTGTGCAAATGCTGAAGACCATGATGAGGTCAGTCTCCTCCAGGCTGAACAGAACAAGTGCCCTCAGCCACTCCTCACATGGCTTCTCCTCAAAGCCCTTCACCATCTTTTTTTGCCCTACTTTGGACACTCTCCAATAGCTCAATGCCTTTTTTGTATTGTGGCACCCAGACCTGCCACCAGCACTGGAGGTGAAGCTTCCCTAGTGCAGAGCAGAGCGGGACAATCCCCTCCCTTGCCCGGCTGGTGATGCTGTGCCTGATGCCCCCCAGGACACGGGTGGCCCTCCTGGCTGCCAGGGCACTACTGACTCATATTCAACTTGCCATCAACCCGGACACCCAGATCCTTTTCCACAGTGCTGCTGTCCGGTCTTGTTCCACTGTCTGAACATACAACCAGGGTTGCCTGCCATAGATGCAGAATCTGTCAACTGCCTTTGTTAAACATCATATGGTTGGTGATTGTGCAGCACTCTTAATTTTCTTCCAGAAGACTACTGTAAGAGATGGCATCAAAAGCTTAACTGCAATCCTAAAGGTTTACATCAACTGACTTCTCTTGTTTGTCTAGCTGGGCTACTGTGTCATAGAAGAAAATTGAGTTTTACAAGCTGCACTTTCCCCTCATGAAGTCAAGCTGGCTGTGACCACTCGCTGTTAGCAATCTTTTTTGCAAAAAGCTCCTGCCTAACTATGCCTTCGGCATGGCTGGGCAACCCTTCCTGTTTAGTCTTTGGTTCTGTGGATGCACTTCAGTCAGCATGGCTGTGAGTCATTGTATTGCCTGGGCACAAGTAGGGACCTCTGCATTGCAAAAGGCTACGATCTGCTCTGAATTGTCTTTTCTTTACTGAATTTATTGTGTTTAAAATAACGAACAGTAATGATTTCTTGTTTAGGTATTGCTGTTAGCCTATTATGCTTTTTGCTAGGTTACATAATGATGTATAATTGGATACAATATTGTAAACATATCTTAATATAACTATTGCGAAGCAGTAACTTTGAGAATTCAAAAGGTCAGAGCTCAAAACACGTATTGTGGGTTTGCCACTGCATTACATTTCTACTTTGATGCTTGTAAGCTGTATGCTGCAGCATCTTACAAGTGCATTTGTCTAGGGAAACTCAAGGGACAAGAGACATAATAATGATTAGTAAAAGAATTTCTTCTCAGGGGACATAATTAAAAACCCATTGAACTTTCTATACTCCAAAACTTGGCATCCCTTGGACTAAAGCTGTAACCAAAGGATGTTTGTACATTCCTACAACATAGTAATTTTATTACTTTGCATGAATAACTGTAGCTTGCTTAGCCTGACCTCTTTTGATCTTTATATCTTCAATAAAATGGAACAATACTCATTTGCACAATTTGATGGCAATTCTCTATAGTTTTACATCCAGTAAAGAGCCTGAGGAAAAGGAGGTGGCTGGGTCTCTCCTTCCTCTCTTTTTGAAGAGTTGTCTTCTAAAAGAATGAGATGCCAAGGTCCAGATTAGGTGTCCTTGTTGCACTAAAAGCATCATAAATGTCTCAGTACACACAGTCATAATTCAAATGGACAAAAGTGTAGTAAAAGTTACATATATTGTCATGTGTGCATATGTGTAGGAGTCTATATGCATTTTTATGGAGATATAGACAGAATATTCAATCTTCAAAAAAACATTGGATTGTATAATGTTTTCTGTAAGGTAGTCACAAGCAGTCAATTATTTTTTATAAGGTAGACAAGTGCAGCTACACCTGTATTTTGAGATTCCTTATATATGTATCACTGGGAAGCGAAGAAGAAATCTTCCTTTTACCATCTTCCCCATTTTCAGAAGTTATTGCATTAGGCAACTTTTCAAATTTTCAAAATGAGCCATCATTTTACTGTGGGATGTTCACTGAGCATTTCTGCTGTCATGCAGAATCACATCTATACAGGCTGAAGTAAGATTAGAAATTATATTTTGACCCCATAGAGTGTTTTTCATTCAGCAACACATAAGTAATGAATGATGCTTTAAAGGAGTTAAAGAAACAGCTGCTGTAATGCTCAGTGAAGTGTTGAATGCCACATGCTTGAAAAGAGTTCAATGTCATTTAATGCTCTGTCACACAACTGAAGTAAGACAGAGGAAAATACGTTATTTAAATAGCCTCTAAGCTTATTTATATCTGTTTCACTGAACCTCTGGGCTTCTGATGCACCACATTCAGCTGATATGCAATGAAAAACATTAAGGCTAACTGCACAGATTCAGTCACAGTATTTTGGCTTAGAGTGTTTAAATTTTCACTAACTTATTCTCCTTTTATAGCTGTATGACTTTTCAGATAGCAGAATAGCTGTTCTCAATGTGCTCCACGTATATATTTTTAAGCAGCTGCTTATAAAAACTTTTTTGCGCTTATCATATCTAGGTTTGACTACTCCTTGCTTAGGGTATGTCTCTTTTCTTTATGACCAGAAGAATGTCTTAAGATTGGGAAATATGATCTTCCTAGTGCCTCTTAGTTTTCTTTTTCGGATTTATTTCTCATGTTCTGTGTGGCCTGAATTAAAAGAATTTTTATGGTGACATGGCAACATGAAGGAAAAAGCAATTTATGGTATTGAAATGTCATCTATATGGATGCTTCACTTTTTTAACACTTTCACAATAACTTAGAAGATTGAGAAATCCTGTTGAACTCATTTAATACATAGGAGGCTGAAAATAAATAGGCAGAACACCAAATCCAGAATGCTAATTAAGGTGTCATGATCTCCACTAATTTTATTTAAAATTAAAAAAACTTAGTGTTTGATCCTTCAGTGTATGTGATTTATCAGGAAAAACAAGATACCTGTAGCTGTTATGTCTTATCCTGCCCATTTAACAAATGGGACATATTTGTCTCTTGAAAAGTAAACCAACTAGTTTTTCATTACTACTGTGCTGAATGTAAAGAATAATTTTAAAAAGAAACACAAAATCCTTACTGGGAAAATTTCTAGCTAGAAACTATTTCTAAATAAAAATATGTATGTACAGGACACTTCATAATTATGGAAAGTAAATAACTTCTGTAAATTTGAGATAGAAAAATGTTAGAAGACTTCAGTAAGTAAAAGGAGTGGGAAAGCATTTCTAACAGTTCTCCACCTGCATTTTAATACAAGGCAAACTGAAATCGGAAAATTACTGCAGAATCTAACCATCCTGCTGATGGATACTTCTTCAAATTAGCTTGATTTTGTGTGCTGTATAACAAGTATGCTTTTGTGTCTCTATGCTGTAATCCAAATGACTGCAACTTAAATTAGGTAGACATATATAGCACTTTTTGTGAAGGAAAAATAAACAAATTAACTCTTACAAAGCTTTATATCTGAAATCAATCCTCTCAATTTAACTAACATTGAAAGAAGAATTGATTTTGCAGATTTCTTGCTGAAGCATAATTGTGTCCCTCGTGTGTATTTTACTAGTAGAACTGTGTCTGGGTTCGGAAGCAAGGGGTTTTTTTCAGACATAATACCTCTACTAATGCAGCTCTTACTGGGCACAAATTAATGAAAAAGACGTGGAATTCAAAGTTCCAAGACATGCTTGCAGGTATTTTGCTGGACTGATGCTCATACCCACCTGCATTAGCTCAGTTTTCTACCCAAGTAATTATTTAGTCTTTAAACCTAATGATAGTCAATGAGTTGGCTCATAAGCAGATTCCGGCAGTTTGGCTACTCATATTTGTTGAGGTAGGACCAGATGGTGTACAGCACTCTGAGAAGTCTCCTTGTCCCACAAGGAAAGAACAAGTCTGGGGGAAATGTAGTGATTAACAATCAGCATTGAATTGACGTCAATTAGGCAGCTCAGGAGGCATATCTAGAAGATAATGACAGAGCTAGGAGAGACATAACTGATCTAGCTTCATAACCAAGAAGCCAAGGGATAGTTGGTCCTGAGAGATGTTAGCTCAGAGCACACTGAGGTGATCTTGTGGATGTCCTCAGAGAGGGCTGACCAAGTCTTTGGAGCAAATAGCACCTTGTCTCTGTAGGAGGCTGAGCCTGGTCTCTTCATGCACAGAGGTGGGAGACTTTTCTAGCCAGCTACTGTTTTCCCTAGGGAGACAGCTGGGCTACTCTCTGAACTGAGCTTTTTTGATAGGTGTTCACAGAAAGCTGAACTGCTGGGCTACTCTCTGAACTGAGCTTTTTTGATAGGTGTTCACAGAAAGCTGAACTGCTGGGCTACTCTCTGAACTGAGCTTTTTTGATAGGTGTTCACAGAAAGCTGAACTTGTCGCACAAGGTGCAGAAACTGGGAGAGTAGGTAAAAATAGAGACAGGATTTTTGCAGGGCACAAGAAGATGGCCTAGTCATACCAAGCACAGGATATGTACCAAGATGCTGATAGCATTTCTTCACCATGGGGCTAGAGAAGGATCCCTGCAACATGACCCAGCTTTATCAGGTAAGAGATATGGGAAGTGGAAAGATGAGTTTGTGCCTGAGATCAGCAGTGCACGTCAAGGTATGCAATCTGTGAATGTCTTTGTGTTCCTGAATGAGGCCTTTCTGGATGTCTAGACTTTACTGAGTGGGAAGTCCTGCAGGTTGTCAGCTTGACTAGGGATGAAGAAATCTTGGCTTTCTCAGGTCATCTTAGAGTATTTAAGAGTGTGTGGAATACCCACTTTTCACCCCTGATTTACTCAGATAATTAACAGAAGAGTTGAGAGTCCACAGACCTTTGCCTTTTTCGATCTCCCCGCAACCTAGAGCCTTCCACCAAGGCTCACTTGATTTCTAAAGCTCTTCTACTGATCTCATTTTATAATCACTTGATCTACTTCACTTGATACTCAACTCAAGACTCATCAAAGGATCAGAGACCTTGTGACAGTCTCCATCAAAATAAGAATTCTTTTAAATTCTAATCAAAGCTAAGATATATTGAACCTTCCCTCACTTATCACTCATAAGAAAAAGGGATTAGCAGCATTTAGTCTCCAGGGTGACTGAACCATCATTTTTTTTTTACAAGCTATGAACTCTGAAAGGAAAGGAAAAAGTAAAATGATTTTGAGTGCAATAGGTAATTTGAAAAATGGGAACAAAAATTAAGAGTTTCTACTTGTAAATTAGGATATTTAAAACCACTGGAATAAAAAACTAAAAAGAATTTGTTGAAAGACTTCATCAGTTATTTTCAAGTAAAAGAACAGTTGATAGGAGCTGACTATTTAGGGTTTTAAAGTTAGTAACTGCTCAGGTTTCATTTGCTTAGGATTGCATTTATAACTGAAAATTCATTTTCCCAGTTATGGGAAAATTTTATATGACAAGTTCTGAACCTGTGCAAATGTTATGTTTTATATAACCTGTTAGCTAATTTCTAAGATAACTAGAGATTTTAAAAGTGCTTTCAGCAAACTTCAAATACAACTTTTATACTAAAATTTTGAAAAACTTTCTGTACAACTGGAGAAAAGACATACTGGAGGTGAATTCCTGAGTTTGTCTTAAATTTCATTCACATCATTCTCAAGTTATTTCAAGAGTGTTTTATATTTATTTAACTACATTCATTGAAGTGTGTAGGTTCACTCTGTGTTTGCACTTATTTTGGAGTGATAGGGATCTGTCCTAGTAAGTTGATAGCTGTCTATTCCAACCTCCACTTTTCTGTTATAGAAAACCTGAGTTCACTTTAAAGAGGACATTGAGATTCTGAAGCATGTCCAGTTGTCATGGGTTGACCCAGGCCAGATGCCAGGCACCCACCAAAGCTGCTCACTCACTCCTCTCTGCAGCTGGACAGAGGAGAGAAAATTTAACAAAGGATTACCTGGGTTGAAATTAAGGACTGAGACAGATCACTCACCAAATACCATCACAGGTAAAACAGGCTCAACTTAGAGATAGGAAGTGAATTTTTTATTAATAAAATCAGAGCAGGATAAGGAGAAGTAAAATGAGCCTTTAACAACCTTCTCCCCACCCCTCCCTCTTTCCAGCTCTACCTCCTACCCCAGTGGCACAAGGAGACCAGGAATGAGGGTTATGGTCAGTTCATCACCCAAAGCTTCCCCTGCTGCTCAGGGAGAGGAGTGGTTCTCCTGCTGCACCCTGGGGTCCCCCCATGAGAGACAGTTCTCCACTAACTTCTCTGACATGGCTCCATCTCACAAGAACAGCTCCCCGTGACCTGCTGCATATGAGTCTCTCCCACGGGAAAACAGTCCTCCCAAAACTGCTGTGGTGTGGGTCACTCTTCCCCGGGGTACAGTCCTCCAAGAACAGGCTGCTCCAGCCTGGGAGCAGGGGTCTCCACGGATCTCCCATGGTCTTGCAGCCTCCTCTCAAGCATCCCCGTGGATCTCTGTGGGCTGGAGGAACAGCTGCACCATGGTCTGCACCATGAGCTGCAGGGGAATCTTAGCTCCAGTGCCTGCAGCACCTACACCCTTCCTTCTCCACTGACCTTGGTGTCTGCATAGGTATTCCTCTCACATGTTCTCACTCCGCTCTTCTTTTATCCAAATTAAGACTGCCCACAACCTTTGATTTCTTCTTAAATATATTTTCACATATATATCATCATATATATCATCATTTCTAATTGACCCAGCCTTGGCCAGTAGCATGTCCATCTTCAGACATCAGGGATTGGCTCTGCCAGGTGTGGTGGAACCTTCCAGAAGCTTCTCAGAGAAGTCACCCCTGTATTTCCCCCAGCTACCAAAACCAGTCCACGCAAACCCAATACACCAGTGAAAGGCAACAAGGCTCATGAAAGGACCAGAAAACATGTCTTATGAGAAATGGCTGAGGGAGCTGGGGTTGTTTAGTCTCCACAAGAGGAGGCTCAGGGGTTACCCCATCACCCTCTATAACTCCCTAGGAAGGAGGGTGTAGTGAGGTGGGAGTCATTCTCTCCTGCCATGCCTGCAGAGAGAGGACGAGAGGAAATGGTTATAAGCCATTGGCCATAACAGGGGAGATTCAAATTAGATATTAAAAAATATTTTTTTCACTGTCAGGGTGGTCAGGCATTGGAATAGGTTTCTCTGAGGAGTGGTGAAGTCCCTATCCCTGGAGGTGCTTGAGGCATGTGGATCTAGCACTTGTGATGTGGTTTGGGGGTTACAGTGGCAGTGCCAGGAGGATGGCTGTAAGGGTGACCTTGAAGGTGTCTTCCAACCTTGGTAATTCTATGAGTCTCTGCAGCAAAGTGTATACTACCACTGAACACACACCTTCTAGTCCCTCCAGTGACCCACTTGTTTTGCTGGTTACCCCTTTCTTTTGTCCATTCTAAGATCTGATCTGTATGAACTTAGACAGTGAATGATAGCAAGCAGACACACAGAGAAGGAAATATAAGCCACACTGTGGCTGGATACGACACGCTCACCAAGGCACTCCATCACTCCCCTTCTCAGTAGGATGAGGACGGGAGAAAATAGGATGGGGAAAAAAATCACTTAATCCTGGGATAGGCTCATGCAAACCAGTAAATTATAGGCATTTAGGATAAGATACTTAGCAAGGTATAGTGTGGGTTTTTCCCTTTCAAATGTAGACTCATCTAAATTGAAGAATGAGACTTTATTTCTAAGCTCCTTAATCACTTTTTGAATAACTTGAGTAAAAGCCATAAAAATGTATAGTAGAATTCAGAATTAAAGCCTGTTCATAAACACAGCCTATGAATTAACTATGTAATTAATAAACTGTCAAACACAATCTTTAGATTTTTATCGTAACTACCAGGGAGATAATAAATAATTCTGAAATAATGCTGACATTCCTGTGTTCAACCAGTACATTCTGCTGCATATAATGCCTTCTGAAGTGGGTATTTGCTGTAGTATGTACAGGACTTCCTATGGCACTAAGTGCTGGACTGGATGGGGAGAAGCCAGAAACTTTGCCACACAGTAATTTTTACCTTTTTCTTGCACTCAGGCATTACAAGGATTTTTGAAGACCAGGTAGCCAGACCAGCCCCAGAAAATCAAAACATTTTCTCTTTAATGAAATAAACCAAATAGAATAAATATTATAATAGCATTTAGAATAGAATAGAATATTTTATGGCTGTCAGAAGACCACAGATCTCAGGTGTTTTACTGACTTACATACAAAATCTTAGGGACGTGCCAAGCTATTAGCATAATTAATTAGTTTTCCCACTAATTTTCAGTGTTCTTTACCTTTATCCATAGATCATCCATCAAGATAATGATTTTTATTCAGGTATATTTTTTTAATTAGTATAATATAAATGGAATGCTCTCAGATGCATTTCTCGGAGAATATTCTCAATGGTATCTTTAGGAGTTTTTCCATGTGTGGTTCATTTCAGACATACTTAAGGTTTCCTAGATTTTTCAATATTCCTATAAGTCCTAATTACATAGCAAAGGTGGAAAACATATACACATATATCCTCCATACTCACTGCATTTCTTAGTGCTTGGTATCACAATTTTTACTATGAAATAATTTTATATGATTGAATTTTCCTATTTTCTGGTTACAAAACTCTGCAGGATTCATTAAGATGCAAGTTATGGAATAATGTTCATTTATTGCTCCTATTTCTCCACAAGAGAAAGAATTATGTTTTCCCAAATTTATTTTGGATAACTAGGTAGAAATTTTGCAGAAATTTGCAGTGTTTGGGTTGAAAAGTGAACATTAGTAGTGGAAACAATTGAAAAGTGTGTGGAAGCTTTAGTCATTTAAAAAGTGATTCAGCTTTCCATTCTGTAGGAGAAGTGAATCAAAACAAACTATGCCTACTTTCCAAGCAGAAACTGAAATTCAGGGCACCTGCTGTCAGGTATAAAGCTCATGGTGATGATCACAATATGAAAGCCAGATTTTGTTTCTTCTTTGTTAAATTTGCAGATGTGTTCCTGTATATGTGTCTGACTCTAGTTTTGTTTGAGCTGCTTTTGGGTCTACATTATAGAGCTTTATACGATTACAAGTTTTTAAGCATAGTTTTCAAATGTGGTACCTGTGAAACAACCCAAAATTCAAAGGTGATATGACAGTTACATTTGCTATATTTTCCTGGAAACAAATGGGACGAAACAGTGGAGACCCATGCGCAAGTTAAAACTATTTTCACTCTTTCACTTGAATTGTTTACATTTAAGGATAATTTCCTTTAAGTAATTGGATTTTCCCGAATATCTTATGCTAGTATTGTACATTGTACTCCAATGTATAGTAGCAATAGTTACACTGAAATCTTGTAATTTGTTGTGAGGTATGCTTGACATGCTTATTTCGAAAGTCTTCTAGTGCCTTTGTTTTATAGCTAGATTTTAATCTTTGACTACAACATACCTTGTCTATATTTGTTCTGTGCCCCTCTAGCTACATTTCACATTTTTACTAATGCATCCCTTTAAGTACAGCATTTGACATCAAAGTAGAAATATGATAAGGAAGAAGATCATATATGACAAAGGTATGTAAAGTTGTATGAATATTTTCAGGACACCGTACAAACTCACACTGGTATGTGGGGATTTTGCACTGCATAGTTTTCCTTTATTTACAAGCACTGATTCTGACTTTTTGTCCTTACTTATAAAGTTAGTCACACTAATTTTCTTACATGAACTTCATTTCCATAGATGGAAAACTTGGTTTAGAGTTTATCTTTTTCCTTTCTTCCAAGACCCCGAATCATCTCACAGGATGACATCATCAGAGTAAGTGGTTGTTCTGACATAATTCCCAGTCACAGCTCCTTAGCAGTCCAAATGCATTTGAAAGCACTAGACTATCATGTGATTGTCCTACAGCTCTTGACAACCTTTAAAAATGCACTGTGATAGGCATCTTTTCCATGGATATGCAAGCATAAGCACATATGTCAGTTGACGCCCTTATTTTTTCCATTACTCATTCCTGAACTACAGATTCTTGATTCATATGAAGCCCCATATCTTGTACATAGACTTCTTGACTTTTTTGCTGCCAGATATTGCATAACTAAATACTGATAAAGAGAAAGATTAATCAGTTCACCAAGAATAGTGTTGTTCATCTTCCTTAGGCATGTTCAAGAAAATCTCCCACTGGTTTCAGTTGCTGGAAAATGGAAAGTTAAATTCCTTATGAAAATTAGATTCTTTATGAAAAATGTAATGAAAATGATATTGTGTGGGTTTTATTGTTCCTTGATGTGCTGTTATTTCAGATTCCTACTCTAGAAACTTTGATAGGCTTGGAAGTAGAGTCTAGCTGAACAGGTCTCATGACTGACATTTAATTAACTGATTTGTTGATATGGATTTCAGACTACATTTCTATGTTCTGTTCCCTACACAGAAAGCTTGCTAAAGGTCCCACCAAATTAACTGACTCATAGGAACACTTGATTTTACTGACAGGAATGAGGGCCAGGCAGCAAATTTTAACAGGCCAGACATTTACTTGATTCTTGACTCTCATATAGGGCTGTTTCAAAATAGATGAGCACAGTATGGTACCCTAAGTGGAGCAGGCCAAGTTCCTGCTACTAGAAAAGAGAAATGTTAGAGGATTTGGGTTTTCAGGACATTTCATTTCTGTGTGTTGTCCT